>JAXCHO010000647.1:0-38173 GCA_036630365.1 Acanthiza pusilla
AGATGTTTTGCTCCAGGGGGTGTATGGGTTGCAGGTATCCTGTTAAATCACAAACAGAAGAGCAGTTACCTCCCCCCTCTTCCTGCTCCCACCCATTACTCCTGCCGACGTAAGTGCGGAGTGGGTACTTGGCACCAGTGCCATTCCCCTGGAACAGTGATAGTAACCACCTTGTTTGCTTCTGCTCCTATCACCTCAAGTGGCGATAAGACCGGGTTTCTGGGGCGTGGTGGGGGGGGGGGGGTGGATACCATAGCTTGGCACCTGACAAGCAAGACTATGTGGGACTTTGAATGGATAGGGAGGGCAAAACCCACAGAGAAGACTGATCCTATAGTTCCAGTAGGGAGAATATGGGTAGAAGGAGCTGTGTTTTGAGTGCTTAAAGTGAACGGTCTTTCATTTTTCCAGTGTTTGTAACAGTGCAGCTGGAGAATAACTCATCTGAAATGCTGCCTTTTTCAGCCTAGAAATGAAACTCAAGATCCTTTCAGTATAGGAGATAAGATAAAAGGGGATCTTTACTGGAGCTCCAGGGACAGTTCCAGGAAGAATATCCACAAAAGCCCACCCCTCCCCCCGGCTGAATACAGTCTTCTAGGTTTTAGGAAATTAGCATCATTGATCAAAAGCACCAATTCAGAGGACAAGTGGGGATGCAATTCCCCCCAGGTCAAGCCCCTTCTCTGGAGCCCCCCCACCCTTGGTACTAGTTGGACTTGTTGACTAAAATGTGTCTTGAAGATCTTGTTGTCAGGCTTGGTTCCCAGGAAGAAGCAAGACAGGAGAGGGGCCTTGTGCCCTCCAGGGCTTGGAGCTCTGCAATGAGTTTGGTCTTTCTGGCTGGGGAAAAACTACTGGCAAGGTCACAAATACAGAAAAGTAAAAAGGCAAAAATCACTTTGGCATCAGAAGCAAAGGTAAAATTAATGTAAAAAGCAAGCTAAGATACATCTGAAAACTTCTCTGCTTTCTTCATCTTCCCCTTATGCAAAGAGGCTTTTGATTTGCAGGATTTTCATTTTATCCAAAGGCATTCATTCCATAGGTGCCAAAACCATCCCACAATGATAAGTGAAATATAGTCAGTAGGGACAATAGGGACTGGCATCCACCGCAAAGGAGAGGAAAGATCATTTCCAGAACAATAGTTTTATTTAACTGTGGTGAAAAGTGGGAGCTGAGTTTTGTTTAGAATTAGCCAGAAGAAGCTCTTAATTATTCTCTGCTGCTGCTGCTCTTATACCTTTTCATAATTACTGTGGCACATTAAGATTGGCTGCTAGCAAACAATGACAAGGCTGTCTAACAAACAATGGCAATTCAAGCAATAATACAATGAGCTATACTGATGCCTTCAGGTATTTCTAGTTTTTTACTCTTCATGTAGCTGTAACTTGCTGTAGTTCTGTGCTTCTTACAAAGTGCTAAAATCCCCTGTTCCCAGCACCTTTAGCCAAAACAAGACTCTCTGAGTACAGATTCAAGGACATATTCATTGCCTTAGGGCTTGAAAATATGTAAACAACTGTGAGATGGGGGGAGCAGGCCTGGGGTGGTTAACATCATCACCTGAGGGTACGATTGGAGAATTAAGGGCCAATATGCTAATGAAACAGAACTTATAAAAGGTGAAGAGCTCGTGACTCGGGGTCCATTTTGGGTGTCGTCCCCGACAGGGGACTTTGTTTGCCTGAATCTACCTTTAAGGCCTCTGCAGGCCTTAAATAAATTGTCTGCTTTTTATACTCCTAATTTGTCTTGGCCTCTGTTTCAGGTAGCCTGTCTTTTAGGCTACAGTTTTTGGCACCCCAGCCGGGTCAAGGAAGGTCTCTACAAACCCCTCTGGGCCCAGTGCAACACCTGCATTATCACTCTGTCAACATCTACCGGGGCGGTGGCAGCCTAGAAGGTATCAGAGACCAAGGACCCTACAGAGGCACGTGAGTAGATGTATAAAGAGTACTTTTGTGATACAATTTGTGTAGAAGGAGACGTCCTTCTGAGAGAGGGCTAGGGCTAGCACTACAGTAGTGTTATAGGTTAGAGACAAAAACCAGGCCAATTAAAATAATTTGATTTATTGAGCAAGCTACAACAAGCAAAACAGCGCTGGGCGACCGTGGAGACCCTGCTCCGCCAACGGTTCGCCACTCGCCCCCCCTAATCCCTCAAGTTTTATAGTCTCTTTGACCTGGTATCCGGGAGTACTCTGCGTCTGCGCGGGCTGTTACTATGGGGTCTTCTTCTTCTGCCTTCTGGTGGTCGTGAGGCCGAAGACCGACGTCTTCCTCGGAGGGGCTCATCTCAGGGGGGCTCATACATCGCTTACTTCACTGGGTACAGGTCATCCTGACCTGACTTCGTTATCTGTTCCCTCTGTTCTTGCTTAGACATCTGTTTTTCTTGGCCTTGCTTAGCTTTTTGTTAGATAAAACTTGTGAGCTTTCTGACTCAATTTTAACCATTTATTCCCTGTGTGATAAACGAGGTTAACTCTCCTGTTGAAATTTAAAAGTTTAATAAAGAACAATAGGGGATCCAGTCAAGCAGGCAGTGTGGTTAGTAAAGGAAAGTCTTTTAAACTACCTCTACCAGTTATTTTACTATTATATCGAAATCTAGTTAATAACAGAAATTAGAACATTGGTTATATACCTCTATTCTTTATGACAAGACTACTTATATAAACAGAATAAAACCATACACACAATGAATATCTGCAAAAAGCCAACACTATATTACTACGTATTTACCACACCTGGCTTAAGCAAGATTTGATTAACAAACACACACGGTTATTTATCACAATAGCAAAGTCCTCTATGTGTGTTACTTCTGTGATCTTTCCTGTTTGTAAGTGTATGCAATGGGGGGCATCTTCTCATGTGATGAAAATCGGAAGAAGAAAACCCCTTCTAGTCCTAGGGAAAGAAAAGAAGTAGAAATGGATTTGCTAATGCCTTGTTTGAGGGTGGGGCCCGTGATGGGCCCTCACCCACCGCCGCTGTTGGGCGGCTATGGCCCGGCCTGCTCGCCGCCGCCGCTGGGCGCGGGGGGGTGGCGGCCAGTTTGCCCGCCGGCTCTGGCCCAAAGGGGGGGCGGGGAGGCGGGGCCCGAGGGTGGCAACGTCATTGCCTTGGGCAGTGCCGCTCCTGCTGCTGCGATGGGCGGGGGCAGGGGCGGAGTTGAGCTGAGCGGAGAAGCTAATTTCGATGTCCCCGGGCTGAGGGGTGCCGCTCCTGCTGCCGCGATGCAAGGCAAAAATCACTTTGGCATCAGAAGCAAAGATAAAATTAATGTTAAAAAGCAAGCTAAGATACATCTGAAAACTTCTCTGCTTTCTTCATCTTCCCCTTATGCAAAGAGGCTTTTGATTTGCAGGATTTTCATTTTATCCAAAGGCATTCATTCCATAGGTGCCAAAACCATCCCAATGATAAGTGAAGTACAGTCAGTAGGGACAATAGGGACTGGCATCCACCACAAAGGAGAGGAAAGATCATTTCCAGAACAATAGTTTTATTTAACTGTGGTGAAAAGTGTGAGCTGAGTTTTGTTAAGAATTAAAGAGTAAAGGCAGATCACTATAACAAATCTCAAAACCAAGAAAAGTATGGCAATTACTTAGGGTGATGACTATAAGGAAAGTAATATTATTAAAAAGTTAGAGAACAAGGGATGGAATTGTTTTTCAAATTTCTTGTGTTGCTCTAAGCCTTCTTTTCCTTGTGGGTAGGCTTGTGATCAAGGCTATGAAAACAGCCAAGGTCATCATTTTCAGACCTGTTGAAATATGGTGATTTACACTGGAAGCACTAACAACTCTAGAGAGCTGCTGTAGGAGCTGGCTATTCGGCTTTGTATCCTGCAATACCCCAGGACGACATTGTATCTTTCAGCAGATGAACTACACCACACCAGGAGACCTCAGTGAACATGTTGACATTGTGCTTAGCTGCTTGACAATCTCCCAGGTCCAGGTCACCTGGTTAATTTGCTCTCCAAGGAGAGCTATAGGAAATCAGCTAGTTCTGCCCATTGCTCACTAACAGCTCTTCTCCAAAGACAGCACACATCAGCCTGCGCTCTGGAAGTTCTGCTTACTGCAGTTTTCCAACACTATTGCAAATAAACGTTTTGCTTTCTGTCATCCCAAAACTTGCAGCACATGCCTTTGAAGATTCATAGAATGAAATCTCCAGTCTAGAAGACTGAATCACAAATTATATGTTACATTTTGGTTTGATAAACATTAAAACCAGTAACTTGGAAGGCCACTCCACACTGTGGGTGTACAGAATTTAACATTACAAATTCACTTGCTACTAGAGCAGGGTTGAAAGCAAACCAGAAAATGACTTGCTGGTAACAAATCATGAATAGTTGCTTGGATTTCTGCATCTCCTCTTGGAATTTTAACTCCGGCATGTAGCCACCATGTGGTATCAAAAGCCTAATAGGCAGGTTTTCTTGATTCCTATCTCGATTCTGGGCGTTCCACTCCCCAAGGTCACCTAGCTGCTGTGTTCCATTATCTCATCCAGAGGATTTCCTGTTTTATTAATTAAAAGGCTCATTATCACATTTGTGCATGCTCGGGGAGCAGTCTCAATCAGTCTATTTCTCATAGTAACAGATGTTCCCCATAAAAATCGCTGTTTCCATCCCTTTTTCTTTCATTCACTGGGTGCGATTTCACAGGTCACACCACAGGCGCACAGAGCATGGTTAATTATTCCCTGTGGGCTATTTGGCACCACATCCCTGAGCAGCCAAGGCGAGCAAATTAGTACCCTGTGCATTAATTTCAAGTGCATTCTGCTCAAAAGAATTTGGCTGCAACACCAAGAATTTCTTTGAATTTGCTGCATCCAAAGTTATAACTGAGAGTTTGAGATCACTTTCAAAATCATCAGCAGGAGTATCAGCAAAAACCAGACTGAATATCATGTGACAGCGCAAGACAGTTCATTGACAAGATTCAATGAACTCTTGCTTAACGAGCACTTAAGGCACACCAAGGAAAAGCAAGCAACAACAAAGCAAATAAAGTCCAGGAAATCAAAACAGAAACGAACGAGGAACTATCTCTCGCTCCCTCTGTGTGTGTGTGTGTGTGTGTGTGTGTGTGCAGGTTGTCGGGAAGAGGAAGCCTGACACCACATTTGTGATCATCAGAACTCAGTTTATTGCCTTTCAGCTACACAATATATACGTTACTTAATTAGCCTCATACATATTGCAAAAGCTAAGCTCAGGATAGGCTGCTGTCCACCTGCGTTAATCAGCTTGTTTGGCAGTCTTGTGGTATCTTCTTCTTCATTGTTTGTGTGTCTCAGTTCCGCTTCTCATGGGAACTCCTTGTGCTTCTCAGGTCTTGTTTCTCATGGGAATCTTACTTGCTTATCAAGGGCCCACAAGCTGCAGCTGTGGCTCTGGATGTTCCTTAGCTCTTAACCATTGCAGTGCCAGATCCTCCACATTTCCCACATTTCCCCCTGTTTCTTTAATGGTTACAAAGCACTAGTTAATTTCTTAGTTAAGCAGTTAAACATTAATTGAACAATTAAAACAGTAATTATAATGATTATCAATAGCCGTAGTCCTTTCTTCAGCAGTTGAGCCAGCCAAGGAGAAAGTCTGAGCTGACAGCCAGTCATTGCAAAGCACAGCAAAACAACCTTTTGAAAGTTATTATTATCAAAAGCAACAACAACACTGTCTTACACAAATTCTTGAGCTACTCAGTGATTCTTCAGCTTTGAGCAACCTCTCCACTTCAACTTGTTATTATAAGGTTACTTAAAATAATTTTTCTAGCAAGTACTACTTTAGCTAATTGAAACTGTGAAAACAATATACACCGTTGCTCTAAAGTCTCTGCCAAGCTCTAATCTTGATTAAAGAGTCCATGGTTTTTTCTGAACTCTAATTCTTGATTCTGATCAGGTGAGTAGGTAATTGCTTCAAACTTGTTGATGATAGAACACATGCATACTCTCTTCTCTAGGTTAACAGGTTAACATTTGAGCTTTGTCATTACATGTTATTATACACTCAATTGTGGGTTTTGCATTATGAGCAAAGGTAATTAAGGCAACAGATACAACTACAGGTGCAATACATAAGAGAAAGAGAACAGTACTTTAAAAATATACAGATCATTAACCATTTAACTATTAGCTACTACCCAGAGTCTACAATCACGGGAGAGTCCCATTTTACAGGTGAGACTTGAAGACCTTTCCCGGGCAAGGTTGTCAAGTTTACCTGAAAAGGGGTTCCAGCTCTCCAAGCCCAATTGGTGAGCCAAAATGACTCAATTGCAGTTTTAGGGTAGAAACATCTGGGATTAAAGATTCAGTACCCGATCAGCTTAGGGCCAGGACTTGGCCAGAGCCCAGGCCTTACCTGAGAGGGTCTCTCTAAATCTTCTAAACAAGCTTCTATTAATATCAATTCTTTCAAGCAATATACTTCTTGCAGATCGGCGTTGTGGTTTAGTTTTAACTAAATAATCAATGGTACCATAAACAAATTACAAATAGCTGTGAACAAAGAGACACATATGTATAGCATCAAATAATGTTTTCTGGGTAATGCTCTCTGTAAAAGCTTAGTAAATTCATATCATTACTTTAACAACACATCTAGAATTTCATGTTTTGACAGAACTTAAACTTTAACTTCACTTAAAATTAAGATAAATCTAACAGAGCTTAAAGTTAACATCATTGAAAGCAAAAATTAATGTCAAGCACTTAAAAAATAAGTCCTATCTCATAGGTGCCTCTACCCAGACTTACATGCTGATAAAATACAAATTAACAGAGACAATTCACACACATGTACAGGAAAACAAAATTAAACTTGCCTTTGCTAAAGTTATTATGGGGCTAACTGACTCTTAGGCCACAAAATGCTTTACAGAATTGGCCTCAGGATGCTACTCAGCCAGTTCTGGCTCTGAAGCAGCAAGTTACACCCCTCTGCCAGCTGTTACAAATTCACTAAACAACACCACCACTCACAAACATGGAAATTTTCTTCACTCGACTACAAGCGTCTGTTTTCTCTTTTCTTTCTTTCAGAGGTTACCAAAATTCAACTTCTTAATCAAACTGAAAACCAACAGACTTTACATAAATTTTGATCAACTTAAAGTTGACAGGTCTGACTTATAAACTCAAAAGGCATAAAAGACTCAAACAACATTCTTAGTACATTTGCTGCAGCACTTTCACACTTGTATGCACACAGATACTGATTAAGGTATACCTATGGAAAGAAAAATAGTCCTTTGAATTCAGTGAGGTAGTCACTCTGAATGCCTTTGCATTCTTTTAACTTTAAATTTACTAAAATTAGATACAAGATTAAGAGTATACCTTAAGAGTTTTAGATACAGCAGAATTTAACTTATTTTGACTTTCTTCGCACAAGAAACTACTGAAAATTCATCATACAGCAGTTAAACATTTGCAAATAATATCAAGAAATAAATCTAAAGTGTGGCAGATTTACAGTCATGTGGAAAATGCCTGTTCACTCCTCTAAGATAAATGTAAGTTTATTAAGATGTTTTCGAGATGCAGCTTTACTCACAGGGATGATAGCACTGCACGTTCTTGGAAAATTGCATTTAAGACCTGCTTAACTTGCTGATGGTAAGACAGCTTTCTGTAAAAATAATTACAAACGGTTTGAGATGTAAAGCACATGTGTCTACATGGCAAAAACAATTGCATTTAAATTGTCTTATTAAAGCTGTATAGGCAGACAGGTAAAGCTGGCACCACGCTACATGTTTTTACAGTAGAGGATCGTGAGCTAATTATATTCGATTTCCAAACAGCTTCTGCAGATAACAAACATGGAGTTAGGCCTAGTATAGGCCCCACCCTCAGCCTGCCCAGATACCTTGTCTCCCCGTGGGAAATTCCCTGCTTTACCCCCACAGGAACTGCAGATTTTAGGCACCTTGAATGCACATAGCTGTACCACCTTCACATTTCTCAGCACAAGGAATAGCCCTATGGCTTGGTGGGTCAATGCCACAACACCATGCTACCCAAGTGTTTCACACCGGTGTAATTCAATCACAAACTAAAACTAACCTTGAGTTTTAGTATATATATGCAACTCCCGCAGGGCATTTTCTTAATCTGTGTGGACTGAGCATGGACCAGAGTGCCAATGGCAATTAAAGGTGGTCCATCTACTTTGGGGAAAGTAACCCTCTTTTCTCTAAAGATGACAATTGCACTATGGAGCCAACAAAACTGAACTCACCACTCTCATACTCACAGCATACATGCTTTTACTTCTGCCTGCAGAGATACAGCTGAGTTCTGGAACACTGCCACTTCATCGGCTCCTGGGCTTGCAAGTGCACAAGGCCTCAGGAGCCTGAACAAACCTGGCTGTTGGTTGGCCAAGTTTAGTAATGCTACCAGCATAGCGATAGCTGACTCGTTAATTGATGTAGACAGCATTAGACATGCTATATTCCAAAATCAAGCAGCAATTGATTTTTTGCTTTTACTGCGTGGGCATGGGTGCAAAGAATTTGACAGGTTATGTTGTATGAACTTAAGTGACCATTCCCGCTCTTCCATCCCTCCACTGCCCTGCACTGACTTGCTCGGCCATCCCCACCTTGACTTCCCCACCCATTTGTCCAGGCCCAGCCTTGCCTTCCCTTCTCCTTCTGGGACTCTCATTGCCTTGCCTACCTCCCCCTTGCCTTGCCTTGCCCTGTAAACACAGCAGTTGCCTTCTGTTGCCCTCAAAGCCCTCACTTGCCTTGCAGGACCTTGCTCACCCCTCCCCCACCTGGAATTCAAGACCCTTCTTTTCGTGACAATTCTTCAACTTGCCTTGCCCTGCCTGCTTCCCTCAGGAAGCCTTCAAGGCCTTCACATACCCGCAGTGTTTCAGGAGCATGGAAGAGGAAGCCCATAGGAGGTCACGTGAAGCCAGACCTGTCTGTCCCAGCAGCTTTTGCCTGGCATCAATTCTTGCATGTATGGAATTTTGGACAGGCAATCCACATTTGTCTTCTGGGCTCCGGAACCAAAATGACAGTTCTTCTGCATTGGAAGGAAAGCAGGTAGCCCCAGTGTTTTAGGTGCAGATTAGAGATGGTGCAGGTGAGAGCAAGGCCAGTCAAATCAGTCTTTCCTGGCCACTTCCGCCTGCCAGCAATCTATGAACCTCACCTGTCTTGCCTTGCTAAACCACCATTGCTGTGCATTCCCTTTCATGCCCATTCCCTACCCTAGACCTGCTTACTGCTTGTGTCTGCGACTGAATTCATGTCAAAGGCCCTGCCATATTTGGTCCTGTGCTTGTTGTGCATGTCCACGAGATAATGAAGAAAAGAGAATGAAGAAAACTTTCTTGCTTGACTCCACTTCCTCCTTCCGGTTTTCCTAGCACCTTCAGTTTCAACTCTGTGATTAAAACTTCCGGTCTCCCTAGCACACTCCGATTCAACTCTATGATACAAAACTTCCGGTCTTCCTAGCACCTTCAGTTTTAACTCTGTGGTTAAAACTTCCGGTCTCCCTAGCACATCCAATTTTTAACTCTGTCATACCAACTTCCGGCCTTCCTAGCACATCCGGTTTTTGTAACCAACTCTACTTTTGCTTGTATTGTAGCCTAAAAGACAGGCTACCTGAAACAGAGGCCAAGACAAATTAGGAGTATAAAAAGCAGACAATTTATTTAAGGCCTGCAGAGGCCTTAAAGGTAGATTCAGGCAAACAAAGTCCCCTGTCGGGGACGACACCCAAAATGGACCCCGAGTCACGAGCTCTTCACCTTTTATAAGTTCTGTTTCATTAGCATATTGGCCCTTAATTCTCCAATCGTACCCTCAGGTGATGATGTTAACCACCCCAGGCCTGCTCCCCCCATCTCACAGTTGTTTACATATTTTCAAGCCCTAAGGCAATGAATATGTCCTTGAATCTGTACTCAGAGAGTCTTGTTTTGGCTAAAGGTGCTGGGAACAGGGGATTTTAGCACTTTGTAAGAAGCACAGAACTACAGCAAGTTACAGCTACATGAAGAGTAAAAAACTAGAAATACCTGAAGGCATCAGTATAGCTCATTGTATTATTGCTTGAATTGCCATTGTTTGTTAGACAGCCTTGTCATTGTTTGCTAGCAGCCAATCTTAATGTGCCACAGTAATTATGAAAAGGTATAAGAGCAGCAGCAGCAGAGAATAATTAAGAGCTTCTTCTGGCTAATTCTAAACAAAACTCAGCTCCCACTTTTCACCACAGTTAAATAAAACTATTGTTCTGGAAATGATCTTTCCTCTCCTTTGCGGTGGATGCCAGTCCCTATTGTCCCTACTGACTATATTTCACTTATCATTGTGGGATGGTTTTGGCACCTATGGAATGAATGCCTTTGGATAAAATGAAAATCCTGCAAATCAAAAGCCTCTTTGCATAAGGGGAAGATGAAGAAAGCAGAGAAGTTTTCAGATGTATCTTAGCTTGCTTTTTACATTAATTTTACCTTTGCTTCTGATGCCAAAGTGATTTTTGCCTTTTTACTTTTCTGTATTTGTGACCTTGCCAGTAGTTTTTCCCCAGCCAGAAAGACCAAACTCATTGCAGAGCTCCAAGCCCTGGAGGGCACAAGGCCCCTCTCCTGTCTTGCTTCTTCCTGGGAACCAAGCCTGACAACAAGATCTTCAAGACACATTTTAGTCAACAAGTCCAACTAGTACCAAGGGTGGGGGGGCTCCAGAGAAGGGGCTTGACCTGGGGGGAATTGCATCCCCACTTGTCCTCTGAATTGGTGCTTTTGATCAATGATGCTAATTTCCTAAAACCTAGAAGACTGTATTCAGCCGGGGGGAGGGGTGGGCTTTTGTGGATATTCTTCCTGGAACTGTCCCTGGAGCTCCAGTAAAGATCCACTTTTATCTTATCTCCTATACTGAAAGGATCTTGAGTTTCATTTCTAGGCTGAAAAAGGCAGCATTTCAGATGAGTTATTCTCCAGCTGCACTGTTACAAACACTGGAAAAATGAAAGACCATTCACTTTAAGCACTCAAAACACAGCTCCTTCTACCCATATTCTCCCTACTGGAACTATAGGATCAGTCTTCTCTGTGGGTTTTGCCCTCCCTATCCATTCAAAGTCCCACATAGTCTTGCTTGTCAGGTGCCAAGCTATGGTATCCACCCCCCCCCCCACCACGCCCCAGAAACCCGGTCTTATCGCCACTTGAGGTGATAGGAGCAGAAGCAAACAAGGTGGTTACTATGACTGTTCCAGGGGAATGGCACTGGTGCCAAGTACCCACTCCGCACTTACGTCGGCAGGAGTAATGGGTGGGAGCAGGAAGAGGGGGGAGGTAACTGCTCTTCTGTTTGTGATTTAACAGGATACCTGCAACCCATACACCCCCTGGAGCAAAACATCTGGGTGACCCTGGCTAAGGCAACTGGACAAGATCCCTTATGCCTTAGCACTGCTGCGCCTCAGAAGCCATTCACAAAGTGTCTGATCGGCATCCTTCTCACCACCCCTGAACTGCCACAGTTATGGAACAGCACCCCTGCCTCCTCAGCCTGCCCGGATACATTGTCTCCCCGTGGGAAATTCCCTGCTTTACCCCCACAGGAACTGCAGATTTTAGGCACCTTGAATGCACATAGCTGTACCACCTTCACATTTCTCAGCACAAGGAATAGCCCTATGGCTTGGTGGGTCAATGCCACAACACCATGCTACCCAAGTGTTTCACACCGGTGTAATTCAATCACAAACTAAAACTAACCTTGAGTTTTAGTATACATATGCAACTCCCGCAGGGCATTTTCTTAATCTGTGCGGACTGAGCATGGACCAGAGTGCCAATGGCAATTAAAGGTGGTCCATCTACTTTGGGGAAAGTAACCCTCTTTTCTCTAAAGATGACAATTGCACTATGGAGCCAACAAAACTGAACTCACCACTCTCATACTCACAGCATACATGCTTTTACTTCTGCCTGCAGAGATACAGCTGAGTTCTGGAACACTGCCAAGATAATCACTGCCTCTTCATCGGCTCCTGGGCTTGCAAGTGCACAAGGCCTCAGGAGCCTGAACAAACCTGGCTGTTGGTTGGCCAAGTTTAGTAATGCTACCAGCATAGCGATAGCTGACTCGTTAATTGATGTAGACAGCATTAGACATGCTATATTCCAAAATCAAGCAGCAATTGATTTTTTGCTTTTACTGCGTGGGCATGGGTGCAAAGAATTTGACAGGTTATGTTGTATGAACTTAAGTGACCATTCCCGCTCTTCCATCCCTCCACTGCCCTGCACTGACTTGCTCGGCCATCCCCACCTTGACTTCCCCACCCATTTGTCCAGGCCCAGCCTTGCCTTCCCTTCTCCTTCTGGGACTCTCATTGCCTTGCCTACCTCCCCCTTGCCTTGCCTTGCCCTGTAAACACAGCAGTTGCCTTCTGTTGCCCTCAAAGCCCTCACTTGCCTTGCAGGACCTTGCTCACCCCTCCCCCACCTGGAATTCAAGACCCTTCTTTTCGTGACAATTCTTCAACTTGCCTTGCCCTGCCTGCTTCCCTCAGGAAGCCTTCAAGGCCTTCACATACCCGCAGTGTTTCAGGAGCATGGAAGAGGAAGCCCATAGGAGGTCACGTGAAGCCAGACCTGTCTGTCCCAGCAGCTTTTGCCTGGCATCAATTCTTGCATGTATGGAATTTTGGACAGGCAATCCACATTTGTCTTCTGGGCTCCGGAACCAAAATGACAGTTCTTCTGCATTGGAAGGAAAGCAGGTAGCCCCAGTGTTTTAGGTGCAGATTAGAGATGGTGCAGGTGAGAGCAAGGCCAGTCAAATCAGTCTTTCCTGGCCACTTCCGCCTGCCAGCAATCTATGAACCTCACCTGTCTTGCCTTGCTAAACCACCATTGCTGTGCATTCCCTTTCATGCCCATTCCCTACCCTAGACCTGCTTACTGCTTGTGTCTGCGACTGAATTCATGTCAAAGGCCCTGCCATATTTGGTCCTGTGCTTGTTGTGCATGTCCACGAGATAATGAAGAAAAGAGAATGAAGAAAACTTTCTTGCTTGACTCCACTTCCTCCTTCCGGTTTTCCTAGCACCTTCAGTTTCAACTCTGTGATTAAAACTTCCGGTCTCCCTAGCACACTCCGATTCAACTCTATGATACAAAACTTCCGGTCTTCCTAGCACCTTCAGTTTTAACTCTGTGGTTAAAACTTCCGGTCTCCCTAGCACATCCAATTTTTAACTCTGTCATACCAACTTCCGGCCTTCCTAGCACATCCGGTTTTTGTAACCAACTCTACTTTTGCTTGTATTGTAGCCTAAAAGACAGGCTACCTGAAACAGAGGCCAAGACAAATTAGGAGTATAAAAAGCAGACAATTTATTTAAGGCCTGCAGAGGCCTTAAAGGTAGATTCAGGCAAACAAAGTCCCCTGTCGGGGACGACACCCAAAATGGACCCCGAGTCACGAGCTCTTCACCTTTTATAAGTTCTGTTTCATTAGCATATTGGCCCTTAATTCTCCAATCGTACCCTCAGGTGATGATGTTAACCACCCCAGGCCTGCTCCCCCCATCTCACAGTTGTTTACATATTTTCAAGCCCTAAGGCAATGAATATGTCCTTGAATCTGTACTCAGAGAGTCTTGTTTTGGCTAAAGGTGCTGGGAACAGGGGATTTTAGCACTTTGTAAGAAGCACAGAACTACAGCAAGTTACAGCTACATGAAGAGTAAAAAACTAGAAATACCTGAAGGCATCAGTATAGCTCATTGTATTATTGCTTGAATTGCCATTGTTTGTTAGACAGCCTTGTCATTGTTTGCTAGCAGCCAATCTTAATGTGCCACAGTAATTATGAAAAGGTATAAGAGCAGCAGCAGCAGAGAATAATTAAGAGCTTCTTCTGGCTAATTCTAAACAAAACTCAGCTCCCACTTTTCACCACAGTTAAATAAAACTATTGTTCTGGAAATGATCTTTCCTCTCCTTTGCGGTGGATGCCAGTCCCTATTGTCCCTACTGACTATATTTCACTTATCATTGTGGGATGGTTTTGGCACCTATGGAATGAATGCCTTTGGATAAAATGAAAATCCTGCAAATCAAAAGCCTCTTTGCATAAGGGGAAGATGAAGAAAGCAGAGAAGTTTTCAGATGTATCTTAGCTTGCTTTTTACATTAATTTTACCTTTGCTTCTGATGCCAAAGTGATTTTTGCCTTTTTACTTTTCTGTATTTGTGACCTTGCCAGTAGTTTTTCCCCAGCCAGAAAGACCAAACTCATTGCAGAGCTCCAAGCCCTGGAGGGCACAAGGCCCCTCTCCTGTCTTGCTTCTTCCTGGGAACCAAGCCTGACAACAAGATCTTCAAGACACATTTTAGTCAACAAGTCCAACTAGTACCAAGGGTGGGGGGGCTCCAGAGAAGGGGCTTGACCTGGGGGGAATTGCATCCCCACTTGTCCTCTGAATTGGTGCTTTTGATCAATGATGCTAATTTCCTAAAACCTAGAAGACTGTATTCAGCCGGGGGGAGGGGTGGGCGTTTGTGGATATTCTTCCTGGAACTGTCCCTGGAGCTCCAGTAAAGATCCACTTTTATCTTATCTCCTATACTGAAAGGATCTTGAGTTTCATTTCTAGGCTGAAAAAGGCAGCATTTCAGATGAGTTATTCTCCAGCTGCACTGTTACAAACACTGGAAAAATGAAAGACCATTCACTTTAAGCACTCAAAACACAGCTCCTTCTACCCATATTCTCCCTACTGGAACTATAGGATCAGTCTTCTCTGTGGGTTTTGCCCTCCCTATCCATTCAAAGTCCCACATAGTCTTGCTTGTCAGGTGCCAAGCTATGGTATCCACCCCCCCCCCCCACCACGCCCCAGAAACCCGGTCTTATCGCCACTTGAGGTGATAGGAGCAGAAGCAAACAAGGTGGTTACTATGACTGTTCCAGGGGAATGGCACTGGTGCCAAGTACCCACTCCGCACTTACGTCGGCAGGAGTAATGGGTGGGAGCAGGAAGAGGGGGGAGGTAACTGCTCTTCTGTTTGTGATTTAACAGGATACCTGCAACCCATACACCCCCTGGAGCAAAACATCTGGGTGACCCTGGCTAAGGCAACTGGACAAGATCCCTTATGCCTTAGCACTGCTGCGCCTCAGAAGCCATTCACAAAGTGTCTGATCGGCATCCTTCTCACCACCCCTGAACTGCCACAGTTATGGAACAGCACCCCTGCCTCCTCAGCCTGCCCGGATACATTGTCTCCCCGTGGGAAATTCCCTGCTTTACCCCCACAGGAACTGCAGATTTTAGGCACCTTGAATGCACATAGCTGTACCACCTTCACATTTCTCAGCACAAGGAATAGCCCTATGGCTTGGTGGGTCAATGCCACAACACCATGCTACCCAAGTGTTTCACACCGGTGTAATTCAATCACAAACTAAAACTAACCTTGAGTTTTAGTATACATATGCAACTCCCGCAGGGCATTTTCTTAATCTGTGCGGACTGAGCATGGACCAGAGTGCCAATGGCAATTAAAGGTGGTCCATCTACTTTGGGGAAAGTAACCCTCTTTTCTCTAAAGATGACAATTGCACTATGGAGCCAACAAAACTGAACTCACCACTCTCATACTCACAGCATACATGCTTTTACTTCTGCCTGCAGAGATACAGCTGAGTTCTGGAACACTGCCAAGATAATCACTGCCTCTTCATCGGCTCCTGGGCTTGCAAGTGCACAAGGCCTCAGGAGCCTGAACAAACCTGGCTGTTGGTTGGCCAAGTTTAGTAATGCTACCAGCATAGCGATAGCTGACTCGTTAATTGATGTAGACAGCATTAGACATGCTATATTCCAAAATCAAGCAGCAATTGATTTTTTGCTTTTACTGCGTGGGCATGGGTGCAAAGAATTTGACAGGTTATGTTGTATGAACTTAAGTGACCATTCCCGCTCTTCCATCCCTCCACTGCCCTGCACTGACTTGCTCGGCCATCCCCACCTTGACTTCCCCACCCATTTGTCCAGGCCCAGCCTTGCCTTCCCTTCTCCTTCTGGGACTCTCATTGCCTTGCCTACCTCCCCCTTGCCTTGCCTTGCCCTGTAAACACAGCAGTTGCCTTCTGTTGCCCTCAAAGCCCTCACTTGCCTTGCAGGACCTTGCTCACCCCTCCCCCACCTGGAATTCAAGACCCTTCTTTTCGTGACAATTCTTCAACTTGCCTTGCCCTGCCTGCTTCCCTCAGGAAGCCTTCAAGGCCTTCACATACCCGCAGTGTTTCAGGAGCATGGAAGAGGAAGCCCATAGGAGGTCACGTGAAGCCAGACCTGTCTGTCCCAGCAGCTTTTGCCTGGCATCAATTCTTGCATGTATGGAATTTTGGACAGGCAATCCACATTTGTCTTCTGGGCTCCGGAACCAAAATGACAGTTCTTCTGCATTGGAAGGAAAGCAGGTAGCCCCAGTGTTTTAGGTGCAGATTAGAGATGGTGCAGGTGAGAGCAAGGCCAGTCAAATCAGTCTTTCCTGGCCACTTCCGCCTGCCAGCAATCTATGAACCTCACCTGTCTTGCCTTGCTAAACCACCATTGCTGTGCATTCCCTTTCATGCCCATTCCCTACCCTAGACCTGCTTACTGCTTGTGTCTGCGACTGAATTCATGTCAAAGGCCCTGCCATATTTGGTCCTGTGCTTGTTGTGCATGTCCACGAGATAATGAAGAAAAGAGAATGAAGAAAACTTTCTTGCTTGACTCCACTTCCTCCTTCCGGTTTTCCTAGCACCTTCAGTTTCAACTCTGTGATTAAAACTTCCGGTCTCCCTAGCACACTCCGATTCAACTCTATGATACAAAACTTCCGGTCTTCCTAGCACCTTCAGTTTTAACTCTGTGGTTAAAACTTCCGGTCTCCCTAGCACATCCAATTTTTAACTCTGTCATACCAACTTCCGGCCTTCCTAGCACATCCGGTTTTTGTAACCAACTCTACTTTTGCTTGTATTGTAGCCTAAAAGACAGGCTACCTGAAACAGAGGCCAAGACAAATTAGGAGTATAAAAAGCAGACAATTTATTTAAGGCCTGCAGAGGCCTTAAAGGTAGATTCAGGCAAACAAAGTCCCCTGTCGGGGACGACACCCAAAATGGACCCCGAGTCACGAGCTCTTCACCTTTTATAAGTTCTGTTTCATTAGCATATTGGCCCTTAATTCTCCAATCGTACCCTCAGGTGATGATGTTAACCACCCCAGGCCTGCTCCCCCCATCTCACAGTTGTTTACATATTTTCAAGCCCTAAGGCAATGAATATGTCCTTGAATCTGTACTCAGAGAGTCTTGTTTTGGCTAAAGGTGCTGGGAACAGGGGATTTTAGCACTTTGTAAGAAGCACAGAACTACAGCAAGTTACAGCTACATGAAGAGTAAAAAACTAGAAATACCTGAAGGCATCAGTATAGCTCATTGTATTATTGCTTGAATTGCCATTGTTTGTTAGACAGCCTTGTCATTGTTTGCTAGCAGCCAATCTTAATGTGCCACAGTAATTATGAAAAGGTATAAGAGCAGCAGCAGCAGAGAATAATTAAGAGCTTCTTCTGGCTAATTCTAAACAAAACTCAGCTCCCACTTTTCACCACAGTTAAATAAAACTAGTGTTCTGGAAATGATCTTTCCTCTCCTTTGCGGTGGATGCCAGTCCCTATTGTCCCTACTGACTATATTTCACTTATCATTGTGGGATGGTTTTGGCACCTATGGAATGAATGCCTTTGGATAAAATGAAAATCCTGCAAATCAAAAGCCTCTTTGCATAAGGGGAAGATGAAGAAAGCAGAGAAGTTTTCAGATGTATCTTAGCTTGCTTTTTACATTAATTTTACCTTTGCTTCTGATGCCAAAGTGATTTTTGCCTTTTTACTTTTCTGTATTTGTGACCTTGCCAGTAGTTTTTCCCCAGCCAGAAAGACCAAACTCATTGCAGAGCTCCAAGCCCTGGAGGGCACAAGGCCCCTCTCCTGTCTTGCTTCTTCCTGGGAACCAAGCCTGACAACAAGATCTTCAAGACACATTTTAGTCAACAAGTCCAACTAGTACCAAGGGTGGGGGGGCTCCAGAGAAGGGGCTTGACCTGGGGGGAATTGCATCCCCACTTGTCCTCTGAATTGGTGCTTTTGATCAATGATGCTAATTTCCTAAAACCTAGAAGACTGTATTCAGCCGGGGGGAGGGGTGGGCTTTTGTGGATATTCTTCCTGGAACTGTCCCTGGAGCTCCAGTAAAGATCCACTTTTATCTTATCTCCTATACTGAAAGGATCTTGAGTTTCATTTCTAGGCTGAAAAAGGCAGCATTTCAGATGAGTTATTCTCCAGCTGCACTGTTACAAACACTGGAAAAATGAAAGACCGTTCACTTTAAGCACTCAAAACACAGCTCCTTCTACCCATATTCTCCCTACTGGAACTATAGGATCAGTCTTCTCTGTGGGTTTTGCCCTCCCTATCCATTCAAAGTCCCACATAGTCTTGCTTGTCAGGTGCCAAGCTATGGTATCCACCCCCCCCCCCCACCACGCCCCAGAAACCCGGTCTTATCGCCACTTGAGGTGATAGGAGCAGAAGCAAACAAGGTGGTTACTATGACTGTTCCAGGGGAATGGCACTGGTGCCAAGTACCCACTCCGCACTTACGTCGGCAGGAGTAATGGGTGGGAGCAGGAAGAGGGGGGAGGTAACTGCTCTTCTGTTTGTGATTTAACAGGATACCTGCAACCCATACACCCCCTGGAGCAAAACATCTGGGTGACCCTGGCTAAGGCAACTGGACAAGATCCCTTATGCCTTAGCACTGCTGCGCCTCAGAAGCCATTCACAAAGTGTCTGATCGGCATCCTTCTCACCACCCCTGAACTGCCACAGTTATGGAACAGCACCCCTGCCTCCTCAGCCTGCCCGGATACATTGTCTCCCCGTGGGAAATTCCCTGCTTTACCCCCACAGGAACTGCAGATTTTAGGCACCTTGAATGCACATAGCTGTACCACCTTCACATTTCTCAGCACAAGGAATAGCCCTATGGCTTGGTGGGTCAATGCCACAACACCATGCTACCCAAGTGTTTCACACCGGTGTAATTCAATCACAAACTAAAACTAACCTTGAGTTTTAGTATACATATGCAACTCCCGCAGGGCATTTTCTTCATCTGTGCGGACTGAGCATGGACCAGAGTGCCAATGGCAATTAAAGGTGGTCCATCTATGTTGGAGAAGGAGCAGAAAGCTCTCCTACATATTATTACTCAGCAAAAGAAAGAATAGAATTAAAAACTGAGTTTGAGCTAGAGAAAAAATAAGCATACCAGCTGATTGAAATACAAACTGGAAAAACCAGCTTTGCAAAGATCTAAACCTGGAGCTGCTATGGTAATCTGAGAACTCTCATAGGCTATACACAAATGACGTAGAACTTGTATCTCCTCCTAAATTGGTTAGTAGAAATTAGCATATTCATCAGGAAACCTGTTAACTAAGCGAACAAAGCAAATTTTGCTCAGACTGCATTTTTCACTCCCTGCTTGCAACTTCCCTCTCCCCTCTTACCATGTGGGATCACCACGGAGCTGCGAGAAGCCGCCACGTGGTCGGTCCCACTTCCCTACCTCATCTACTCAAGAAATAAACCCACATGCTTTGAAAATGGATGCAGAGAGTCTGGCTCCCCTGTCCCTTCCCCTTCCCTCCCCCCCTCCCCCCCCCGCAGTCCGCCCCTGCCGCCTCCGAGCGCGCCTCTTTCCCTCCCCCCCTCCCCCCCCTGCAGTCCGCCCCTGCCGCCTCCGAGCGCGCCTCTTTCCCCCCCTCCCCCCCCCCCCCCCCCCCCCCGCGTGTCCTGCTGCCCGTTCCGGCGGCACGGACACTCCCTTCGCCGCCTCCCCGTGCTGGAGCCGGCGCGGTCCACGGCTCCACCATGGCGCGGGCGAGCGACCCAACCCCCGTCCCGGGGCAGCGCAGAAACACTCCCCTTCCGCCTGCGGCAGCCCCTCCCTCCTCCTCCACGAGTCCCTGTTTTCTCGTTCGCATTCCCGCACAAGCCACCGTGCCCGTCCCGACCTCCCCTGCCGCCTCCGGCGGCATTCGCCGCTTGACACCACCCATCCCTCCCCCACGGCTCCACGACAACGAAGCACCACCGCCGCCGCCTATCCCGACACAGACGAGCCATCCCGTCTCTGCAACGATCCACCCCGTGTTCAGCACACCACGACCGTATCCCAAAACACCGTCGAAAATCCGGTTCCGTCCAGCACCCCTATCTTCGCCGACAACTTTTCCATGCACCCCACCAAACTTTTTCCAACTTCCTCGCCGCCATCCAAACAGCACCGACCTCCCACCGCTGCTATCTACAAAGCCATTCACGCCCCGAGCACCACCTGACGCTTCTTTCTCCTCACCGACCCACCTACAACAAAAGACAACACCGTCTAACATAACAAATACTTTAACACAGACAATTTCCAACAATTCAAACCTAATAATATTCCTCTGTATCCTTTACAAATATCACCTATATCCTTAAATAATTCCACTTCTCCCCGACCATTCAATATTTCTTACTCCCCCACAAATCAAAAAATAATACAAAAAATATATACCAAATTTTACAAACCCTTTTATATCAACAGAGAGGGGGAGAATCCCAGGTTACACCTCAAAGAAAGCGACATAAAGCTTTGCATGTCTGTAATTTTCAAAAAAGCTTTCCAGAGGGACCTGACCCCTTCATATACTAATATTTCCTAACCACCTAAAAAGCAAAATTGAAATACAACCCCCCAAATTTGATTAAAAATTTAAAATCAAAACAAATACAAAAACCATACAGGTCTTGTAACTTGGGAGAAGGCATTTTCTTTTGTTTTCACAGGTACAAAGCTCGAAGAAATTCCAGCAAAAGTATGAGAAATCCTGTCACATCAGCAAGCAGTCGCAGAAAAAAGAAAAAAAAAAGAAAAAAGAAAAAAGAAAAAAAAAAAACAAAAACACGAGAAGCAAAAACCCACAGCTGAGCTAGCAAAACCAACAAGAAAAAGTAATCTGTCAAAAAAGACAGCCCAAAAACAAAATGAACTTTATAATTTACATGAATATATGTTATGATTTTTTTTCTTTGTATTAATTGTTATAATAAAGTTTTACTTGTAATTCAAATCAATGACAAAAAAGCCTGAATTACTTTAGCCAAGTTTACAAACTCTAATACAACACAAAGCCCTAACAAACCCCTTACAACTTGTTTAATTAAAACATTAATTCTCTTCCATTACCATATAAACATAACTGTAAAATTTTTTTTAAAAAATTGTATTATATAATATTATCTAATTATACTGTATCCATTCATAAACAACTACAAAACTTAAGAAATTTAGCCAACCAAATTACAGTAAATGACCCATCTTAGCTAAACAATTTGTTTCATGACTAGAACTTCATATCTTGGCTAAAGGAACTCTTTAAAATAAGTTTAATTGTGTTTATAGTAATAATTGTAGTGTTAATAGCAATTCCCTGTATACTTCAATGTGTAAAAAAGCTTATATCTTAGTAGTTCATCAAAACGGGGGAGATGTTGGAGAAGGAGCAGAAAGCTCTCCTACATATTATTACTCAGCAAAAGAAAGAATAGAATTAAAAACTGAGTTTGAGCTAGAGAAAAAATAAGCATACCAGCTGATTGAAATACAAACTGGAAAAACCAGCTTTGCAAAGATCTAAACCTGGAGCTGCTATGGTAATCTGAGAACTCTCATAGGCTATACACAAATGACGTAGAACTTGTATCTCCTCCTAAATTGGTTAGTAGAAATTAGCATATTCATCAGGAAACCTGTTAACTAAGCGAACAAAGCAAATTTTGCTCAGACTGCATTTTTCACTCCCTGCTTGCAACTTCCGTCTCCCCTCTTACCATGTGGGATCACCACGGAGCTGCGAGAAGCCGCCACGTGGTCGGTCCCACTTCCCTACCTCATCTACTCAAGAAATAAACCCACATGCTTTGAAAATGGATGCAGAGAGTCTGGCTACATCATTGCAGAAGGAAACCAGGACAATATTACTCTAATACATCTACTTTGGGGAAAGTAACCCTCTTTTCTCTAAAGATGACAATTGCACTATGGAGCCAACAAAACTGAACTCACCACTCTCATACTCACAGCATACATGCTTTTACTTCTGCCTGCAGAGATACAGCTGAGTTCTGGAACACTGCCAAGATAATCACTGCCTCTTCATCGGCTCCTGGGCTTGCAAGTGCACAAGGCCTCAGGAGCCTGAACAAACCTGGCTGTTGGTTGGCCAAGTTTAGTAATGCTACCAGCATAGCGATAGCTGACTCGTTAATTGATGTAGACAGCATTAGACATGCTATATTCCAAAATCAAGCAGCAATTGATTTTTTGCTTTTACTGCATGGGCATGGGTGCAAAGAATTTGACAGGTTATGTTGTATGAACTTAAGTGACCATTCCCGCTCTTCCATCCCTCCACTGCCCTGCACTGACTTGCTCGGCCATCCCCACCTTGACTTCCCCACCCATTTGTCCAGGCCCAGCCTTGCCTTCCCTTCTCCTTCTGGGACTCTCATTGCCTTGCCTACCTCCCCCTTGCCTTGCCTTGCCCTGTAAACACAGCAGTTGCCTTCTGTTGCCCTCAAAGCCCTCACTTGCCTTGCAGGACCTTGCTCACCCCTCCCCCACCTGGAATTCAAGACCCTTCTTTTCGTGACAATTCTTCAACTTGCCTTGCCCTGCCTGCTTCCCTCAGGAAGCCTTCAAGGCCTTCACATACCCGCAGTGTTTCAGGAGCATGGAAGAGGAAGCCCATAGGAGGTCACGTGAAGCCAGACCTGTCTGTCCCAGCAGCTTTTGCCTGGCATCAATTCTTGCATGTATGGAATTTTGGACAGGCAATCCACATTTGTCTTCTGGGCTCCGGAACCAAAATGACAGTTCTTCTGCATTGGAAGGAAAGCAGGTAGCCCCAGTGTTTTAGGTGCAGATTAGAGATGGTGCAGGTGAGAGCAAGGCCAGTCAAATCAGTCTTTCCTGGCCACTTCCGCCTGCCAGCAATCTATGAACCTCACCTGTCTTGCCTTGCTAAACCACCATTGCTGTGCATTCCCTTTCATGCCCATTCCCTACCCTAGACCTGCTTACTGCTTGTGTCTGCGACTGAATTCATGTCAAAGGCCCTGCCATATTTGGTCCTGTGCTTGTTGTGCATGTCCACGAGATAATGAAGAAAAGAGAATGAAGAAAACTTTCTTGCTTGACTCCACTTCCTCCTTCCGGTTTTCCTAGCACCTTCAGTTTCAACTCTGTGATTAAAACTTCCGGTCTCCCTAGCACACTCCGATTCAACTCTATGATACAAAACTTCCGGTCTTCCTAGCACCTTCAGTTTTAACTCTGTGGTTAAAACTTCCGGTCTCCCTAGCACATCCAATTTTTAACTCTGTCATACCAACTTCCGGCCTTCCTAGCACATCCGGTTTTTGTAACCAACTCTACTTTTGCTTGTATTGTAGCCTAAAAGACAGGCTACCTGAAACAGAGGCCAAGACAAATTAGGAGTATAAAAAGCAGACAATTTATTTAAGGCCTGCAGAGGCCTTAAAGGTAGATTCAGGCAAACAAAGTCCCCTGTCGGGGACGACACCCAAAATGGACCCCGAGTCACGAGCTCTTCACCTTTTATAAGTTCTGTTTCATTAGCATATTGGCCCTTAATTCTCCAATCGTACCCTCAGGTGATGATGTTAACCACCCCAGGCCTGCTCCCCCCATCTCACAGTTGTTTACATATTTTCAAGCCCTAAGGCAATGAATATGTCCTTGAATCTGTACTCAGAGGGTCTTGTTTTGGCTAAAGGTGCTGGGAACAGGGGATTTTAGCACTTTGTAAGAAGCACAGAACTACAGCAAGTTACAGCTACATGAAGAGTAAAAAACTAGAAATACCTGAAGGCATCAGTATAGCTCATTGTATTATTGCTTGAATTGCCATTGTTTGTTAGACAGCCTTGTCATTGTTTGCTAGCAGCCAATCTTAATGTGCCACAGTAATTATGAAAAGGTATAAGAGCAGCAGCAGCAGAGAATAATTAAGAGCTTCTTCTGGCTAATTCTAAACAAAACTCAGCTCCCACTTTTCACCACAGTTAAATAAAACTATTGTTCTGGAAATGATCTTTCCTCTCCTTTGCGGTGGATGCCAGTCCCTATTGTCCCTACTGACTATATTTCACTTATCATTGTGGGATGGTTTTGGCACCTATGGAATGAATGCCTTTGGATAAAATGAAAATCCTGCAAATCAAAAGCCTCTTTGCATAAGGGGAAGATGAAGAAAGCAGAGAAGTTTTCAGATGTATCTTAGCTTGCTTTTTACATTAATTTTACCTTTGCTTCTGATGCCAAAGTGATTTTTGCCTTTTTACTTTTCTGTATTTGTGACCTTGCCAGTAGTTTTTCCCCAGCCAGAAAGACCAAACTCATTGCAGAGCTCCAAGCCCTGGAGGGCACAAGGCCCCTCTCCTGTCTTGCTTCTTCCTGGGAACCAAGCCTGACAACAAGATCTTCAAGACACATTTTAGTCAACAAGTCCAACTAGTACCAAGGGTGGGGGGGCTCCAGAGAAGGGGCTTGACCTGGGGGGAATTGCATCCCCACTTGTCCTCTGAATTGGTGCTTTTGATCAATGATGCTAATTTCCTAAAACCTAGAAGACTGTATTCAGCCGGGGGGAGGGGTGGGCGTTTGTGGATATTCTTCCTGGAACTGTCCCTGGAGCTCCAGTAAAGATCCACTTTTATCTTATCTCCTATACTGAAAGGATCTTGAGTTTCATTTCTAGGCTGAAAAAGGCAGCATTTCAGATGAGTTATTCTCCAGCTGCACTGTTACAAACACTGGAAAAATGAAAGACCATTCACTTTAAGCACTCAAAACACAGCTCCTTCTACCCATATTCTCCCTACTGGAACTATAGGATCAGTCTTCTCTGTGGGTTTTGCCCTCCCTATCCATTCAAAGTCCCACATAGTCTTGCTTGTCAGGTGCCAAGCTATGGTATCCACCCCCCCCCCCACCACGCCCCAGAAACCCGGTCTTATCGCCACTTGAGGTGATAGGAGCAGAAGCAAACAAGGTGGTTACTATGACTGTTCCAGGGGAATGGCACTGGTGCCAAGTACCCACTCCGCACTTACGTCGGCAGGAGTAATGGGTGGGAGCAGGAAGAGGGGGGAGGTAACTGCTCTTCTGTTTGTGATTTAACAGGATACCTGCAACCCATACACCCCCTGGAGCAAAACATCTGGGTGACCCTGGCTAAGGCAACTGGACAAGATCCCTTATGCCTTAGCACTGCTGCGCCTCAGAAGCCATTCACAAAGTGTCTGATCGGCATCCTTCTCACCACCCCTGAACTGCCACAGTTATGGAACAGCACCCCTGCCTCCTCAGCCTGCCCGGATACATTGTCTCCCCGTGGGAAATTCCCTGCTTTACCCCCACAGGAACTGCAGATTTTAGGCACCTTGAATGCACATAGCTGTACCACCTTCACATTTCTCAGCACAAGGAATAGCCCTATGGCTTGGTGGGTCAATGCCACAACACCATGCTACCCAAGTGTTTCACACCGGTGTAATTCAATCACAAACTAAAACTAACCTTGAGTTTTAGTATACATATGCAACTCCCGCAGGGCATTTTCTTAATCTGTGCGGACTGAGCATGGACCAGAGTGCCAATGGCAATTAAAGGTGGTCCATCTACTTTGGGGAAAGTAACCCTCTTTTCTCTAAAGATGACAATTGCACTATGGAGCCAACAAAACTGAACTCACCACTCTCATACTCACAGCATACATGCTTTTACTTCTGCCTGCAGAGATACAGCTGAGTTCTGGAACACTGCCAAGATAATCACTGCCTCTTCATCGGCTCCTGGGCTTGCAAGTGCACAAGGCCTCAGGAGCCTGAACAAACCTGGCTGTTGGTTGGCCAAGTTTAGTAATGCTACCAGCATAGCGATAGCTGACTTGTTAATTGATGTAGACAGCATTAGACATGCTATATTCCAAAATCAAGCAGCAATTGATTTTTTGCTTTTACTGCGTGGGCATGGGTGCAAAGAATTTGACAGGTTATGTTGTATGAACTTAAGTGACCATTCCCGCTCTTCCATCCCTCCACTGCCCTGCACTGATTTGCTCAGCCATCCCCACCTTGACTTCCCCACCCATTTGTCCAGGCCCAGCCTTGCCTTCCCTTCCCTTCCCTTCTTTTTCTAAAACTCTCATTGTCTTGCTTATCTCTCCCTTGCCTTGCCTTGCCCTGTAAATGCAGCAGTTGCCTTCTGTTGCCCTCAAAGCCTTCACTTGCCTTGCAGGACCTTGCTCACCCCTCCCCCACCTGGAATTCAAGACCCTTCTTTTCGTGACAATTCTTCAACTTGCCTTGCCCTGCCTGCTTCCCTCAGGAAGCCTTCAAGGCCTTCACATACCCGCAGTGTTTCAGGAGCATGGAAGAGGAAGCCCATAGGAGCCAAACCCGTCTGTCCCAGCAGCTTTTTTCTGGCATCAATTCTTGCATGTACAGGATTTTGGACTGGCAATCCACATTTGTCTTCTGAGCTCTGGGACCAAGATGACAGTTCTTCTGCATTGGAAGGAAAGCAGGTAGCCCCAGTGTTTTAGGTGCAGATTAGAGCTGGCACAGGTGAGAGCAAGACTGTTATTATACACTCAATTGTGGGTTTTGCATTATGAGCAAAGGTAATTAAGGCAACAGATACAACTACAGGTGCAATACATAAGAGATAGAGAACAGTACTTTAAAAATATACAGATCATTAACCATTTAACTATTAGCTACTACCCAGAGTCCACAATCACGGGAGAGTCCCATTTTACAGGTGAGACTTGAAGACCTTTCCCAGGCAAGGTTGTCAAGTTTACCTGAAAAGGGGTTCCAGCTCTCCAAGCCCAATTGGTGAGCCAAAATGACTCAATTGCAGTTTTAGGGTAGAAACATCTGGGATTAAAGATTCAGTACCCGATCAGCTTAGGGCCAGGGCTTGGCCAGTGTCCAGGCCTTACCTGAGAGGGTCTCTCTAAATCTTCTAAACAAGCTTCTATTAATATCAATTCTTTAAAGCAATATACTTCTTGCAGATCGGCGTTGTGGTTTAGTTTTAACTAAATAATCAATGGTACCATAAACAAATTACAAATAGCTGTGAACAAAGAGACACATATGTATAGCATCAAATAATGTTTTCTGGGTAATGCTCTCTGTAAAAGCTTAGTAAATTCATATCATTACTTTAACAACACATCTAGAATTTCATGTTTTGACAGAACTTAAACTTTAACTTCACTTAAAATTAAGATAAATCTAACAGAGCTTAAAGTTAACATCATTGAAAGCAAAAATTAATGTCAAGCACTTAAAAAATAAGTCCTATCTCATAGGTGCCTCTACCCAGACTTACATGCTGATAAAATACAAATTAACAGAGACAATTCACACACATGTACAGGAAAACAAAATTAAACTTGCCTTTGTTAAAGTTATTACGGGGCTAACTGACTCTTAGGCCACAAAATGCTTTACAGAATTGGCCTCAGGATGCTACTCAGCCAGTTCTGGCTCTGAGGCAGCAAGTTACACCCCTCTGCCAGCTGTTACAAATTCACTAAACAACACCACCACTCACAAACATGGAAATTTTCTTCACTTGACTACAAGCGTCTGTTTTCTCTTTTCTTTCTTTCAGAGGTTACCAAAATTCAACTTCTTAATCAAACTGAAAACCAACAGACTTTACATAAATTTTGATCAACTTAAAGTTGACAGGTCTGACTTATAAACTCAAAAGACATAAAAGACTCAAACAACATTCTTAGTACATTTGCTGCAGCACTTTCACACTTGTACGCACACAGATACTGATTAAGGTATACCTATGGAAAGAAAAATAGTCCTTTGAATTCAGTGAGGTAGTCACTCTGAATGCCTTTGCATTCTTTTAACTTTAAATTTACTAAAATTAGATACAAGATTAAGAGTATACCTTAAGAGTTTTAGATACAGCAGAATTTAACTTATTTTGACTTTCTTCGCACAAGAAACTACTGAAAATTCATCATACAGCAGTTAAACATTTGCGAATAATATCAAGAAATAAATCTAAAGTGTGTCAGATTTACAGTCATGTGGAAAATGCCTGTTCACTCCTCTAAGATAAATGTAAGTTTATTAAGATGTTTTCGAGATGCAGCTTTACTCACAGGGATGATAGCACTGCACGTTCTTGGAAAATTGCATTTAAGACCTGCTTAACTTGCTGATGGTAGGACAGCTTTCTGTAAAAATAATTACAAACGGTTTGAGATGTAAAGCACATGTGTCTACATGGCAAAAACAATTGCATTTAAATTGTCTTATTAAAGCTGGATAGGCAGACAGGTAAAGCTGGCACCACGCTACATGTTTTTACAGTAGAGGATCGTGAGCTAATTATATTCGATTTCCAAACAGCTTCTGCAGATAACAAACATGGAGTTAGGCCTAGTATAGGCCTCACCCTCAGCCTGCCCGGATACATTGTCTCCCCGTGGGAAATTCCCTGCTTTACCCCCACAGGAACTGCAGATTTTAGGCACCTTGAATGCACATAGCTGTACCACCTTCACATTTCTCAGCACAAGGAATAGCCCTATGGCTTGGTGGGTCAATGCCACAACACCATGCTACCCAAGTGTTTCACACCGGTGTAATTCAATCACAAACTAAAACTAACCTTGAGTTTTAGTATGCATATGCAACTCCCGCAGGGCATTTTCTTCATCTGTGCGGACTGAGCATGGACCAGAGTGCCAATGGCAATTAAAGGTGGTCCATCTACTTTGGGGAAAGTAACCCTCTTTTCTCTAAAGATGACAATTGCACTATGGAGCCAACAAAACTGAACTCACCACTCTCATACTCACAGCATACATGCTTTTACTTCTGCCTGCAGAGATACAGCTGAGTTCTGGAACACTGCCAAGATAATCACTGCCTCTTCATCGGCTCCTGGGCTTGCAAGTGCACAAGGCCTCAGGAGCCTGAACAAACCTGGCTGTTGGTTGGCCAAGTTTAGTAATGCTACCAACATAGCGATAGCTGACTCGTTAATTGATGTAGACAGCATTAGACATGCTATATTCCAAAATCAAGCAGCAATTGATTTTTTGCTTTTACTGCGTGGGCATGGGTGCAAAGAATTTGACAGGTTATGTTGTATGAACTTAAGTGACCATTCCCGCTCTTCCATCCCTCCACTGCCCTGCACTGATTTGCTCAGCCATCCCCACCTTGACTTCCCCACCCATTTGTCCAGGCCCAGCCTTGCCTTCCCTTCCCTTCTTTTTCTAGAACTCTCATTGTCTTGCTTATCTCTCCCTTGCCTTGCCTTGCCCTGTAAATGCAGCAGTTGCCTTCTGTTGCCCTCAAAGCCTTCACTTGCCTTGCAGGACCTTGCTCACCCCTCCCCCACCTGGAATTCAAGACCCCTCTTTTCGTGGCATTTCTTCAACTTGCCTTGCCCTGCCTGCTTCCCTCAGGAAGCCTTCAAGGCCTTCACATACCCGCAGTGTTTCAGGAGCATGGAAGAGGAAGCCCATAGGAGCCAAACCCGTCTGTCCCAGCAGCTTTTTTCTGGCATCAATTCTTGCATGTACAGAATTTTGGACTGGCAATCCACATTTGTCTTCTGAGCTCTGGGACCAAGATGACAGTTCTTCTGCATTGGAAGGAAAGCAGGTAGCCCCAGTGTTTTAGGTGCAGATTAGAGCTGGCACAGGTGAGAGCAAGACCAGTCAAGTCAGTCTTTCCTGGCCGCTTTTGTCTACCAGCAGCTGCCTTGCCTTGGCAACCCAAGAGTTTCCTCTTCTTGCCCTGCTAAACCTCCATGGCTTTGAGTTCTCTTCTGTGCCCATGCCCCACCTGGCTACAGCTTTCCTCCACGGCCTTGCTTTGCCTACTCCTTCCTGTTTCTGCCTGGCCTACCCATCACTGGGCTTACCTTCTTATGCCTAGCCTTGCCTCTAACTTCTGGACCTTCTCTTGCCTACCACTCCATTTGCTTTCCCCTCACTGCTCTGGCCTTGTCTACCTCCCCCTTGACTTGCCTCCAATTGCCTACACTTGCCTTGTGTTGCCTTGCCTGCATGGAAGGCAAGGTAAAGAGTGGTAGGCAAGGCAAAGCAAAGCAAGGACGATGTAGGCAGGGCAAGGGAAGGCAGATGCAAGAAAGGCAAGCAAAGCAAGAGGAGGCTAGGAAAAACTGGGCAAGGTAGAGAAGGCAAGTCCCAGCCAAAAGACTCGGAGTGCCTTTCCTTGAGAAGCAAAGGCCATAGTGCCAGTGTCAGTGGAGCAGAAGGAAAGGTACCATGGGGAGGTACAGTCCAGCAAGACATTTCTCTCCTGGCCCCTTCTGGGTAGGAGTAATTGTTGGACGTATGCAATACTGGAGGTGCTATGCAACTTTGGCTTGGTAAGCTCCTGAAGGAGAATGGCAAGGCTTTTTCATGGGAAGGAAAGCACGCAACCCCAGCGCTGGAGGCGCAGAGAAGAAGCTGCCCAGTGGAGGTCCGGGGCACCAGCTGCTTTCTGTCCTGACATATCTGGTGTGGAAGCATTGCTTCAGTTTGTACACTTTACGGACATGGAATCCATCTTTGGAAGGTGGCCTCTTGAAAGATTCAGTTTGGCAGGTGGTTTCCGCGTCTCAGAAGTGGCCTTCTGAAATTCTGGCAACACCATCTTTTGGACAAGGTAAACCGCTCTGCTCAGTCTTGGTGGGTAGCCTACCTAGCAGCCTAGGTAATGCTGAGGAACAGTGTTCTGGCACCTTTGCATGGGATCAGTCCCTGGATGTTCTGTATTTTGGAGGAGGGGATGCCATTTCATTGGAGATGGGCTTCTAATTCCTCTCTTTTGCAAAGGAAACAACTTTGCATGTGTACATTGGTTGGTCTTAGTGAATTTTAAGACTTTTGCCCATAGGCAGTTCTCTGGCTTAGTGCTGTTGAACTGTCAGTGGGAATGCAAACGCCAGGCTGTTGAGCTTTTTGTCCTGGTCCCGTTCATGTGGGAGCAGCTCCCCTCCATGGTGCTGGACCTGACTGGATGCAGACTCAGTGAGACTGCAGGGTTAGGATGGTAGCAAGAGCTGAGAAGGAAAGGGCCGATAGCAGGGTGTGTGCTGGTACCTCGACGGGTGCAGTTGAAGTTGTCGGCAGCAAGAGCTTTCTCAGCTGGCATCTTTGTGAGCTCTGCTTTAGCCAGATGTTCTCAAGTTTGTAGCCAGATTCTTGTGAGAGTGAAAAGAATTTTTAAGGCAAAGGCCACTAGAGTGTGGTGCAAATAAGAGTTTGCAGTTGGAAGGGGAAGATCAAAGCAATCTTTTGGGGCTGACAGTCGAGTTGAGAGCAGGCACCTTTCCAACTTGGCTGTGGAATTGGGCGGCTTCCGAGCTGGACACAGCGCGATACCTTTAAAAGCAAGTCGAGAGTGCCATCGTGTGGTTGATTCCATATGAGCGCTGACAGAGTCCAGGCAAAAGCCAAGCTCTTTTCTGGCCCGGCCCCACTCGTGTGCGAGCAGCAGTTCGTGGAGAAGCTCCGTGGTGAATCCTGTCCCTTGGACACTGAACGAATGTGAAGCTACATCTAGCGGAGAAGGAAGAGGAATCATTTCACAGCTGGCTGCACGGTGTTTCGGCAGCAAAACAAAAGGAAATTGGGAGCAGCTCCCCTTCATGGTGCTGGACCATGGTGCTGAGAAGGAAAGGGCCGATAGCAGGGTGTGTGCTGGTACCTCGACGGGTGCAGTTGAAGTTGTCGGCAGCAAGAGCTTTCTCAGTTGGCATCCTTGTGAGCTCTGCTTTTGCCAGATGTTCTCAAGTTTGTAGCCAGATTCTTGTGAGAGAGAAAAGAATTATTTGGGCAAAGGCGTTGGTGTTGCCGTTAGAGTGTGGTGCAAATAAGAGTTTGCAGTTGGAAGGGGAAGATCAAAGCAATCTTTTGGGGCTGACAGATGAGTTGAGAGCAGGCACCTTCCCAACTTGGCTGTAGAATCGGGAGGATTCCGAGCTGGACACAGCGGGATTCCTTTAAAAGCAAGTCGAGAGTGCCATCGTGTGGTTGATTCCATATGAGCGCTGACAGAGTCCAGGCAAAAGCCAAGCTCACTTCCACGAAGGTCTGGAAACACTGGCACACGGGACACAATGTGCAGAGAGAGAAGGAGCAAGAGAGAGAGAGAAGCACTTTGCCCCAAATTCAGTCTTACAGAACTCGTGCACTTGGAGTTCCCAGAGAAGGTGGCGTGCGTGGAGAAGGTTTTCTCCACGTAGCCTCTTCTGTTCGCTTCTTTGCCGGACCGCAGAAAGACGCCCGCTTCCCTCTCGCGCTTTGCGAGCGAAAAGGCGCCTAGCCGGCGAAGGTGCGTCTTCGGCGGCCAGAAGGCGAAACGAAAACCGGCACTGTGCCCTGCTGCTGCGCTCCCTGCATTTCACATCCAAACTGCACCAGCACGCATAGCAACATGCAGGCTCACCTCCAAAAGATGTTCCCCGCTGCCACGAAGGTCTGGCAGCACTGGCACTCGGGACAAAATGTGCAGAGAGAGAAGAGGGAGAGAGGGAGAGAAGCACTTTGCCCCAGCTTCAGTCTTACAGAACTCGTGCACTTGGAGTTCCCAGAGAAGGTAGCGTGCGTGGAGAAGGTTTTCTCCACGTAGCCTCTTCTGTTCGCGTTTTTGCCGCACCGCAGAGAGCCGCCCGCTTCTCTCTCGCGCTTTGCGAGCGAAGGACGCCTAGCCGGCGAAGGTGCGTCTTCGGCGGCTGCAAAGCGAAGCGAGAGCCGGTACGGCGCCCTGCTGCTGTGCTCCCTGCATTTCACATCCAAACTGCACCAGCACGCATAGCAGCATGCAGGCTCATCTCCAAAAGATGTTTCCTGCTGCCACGAAGTTCTGGCAACACTGGCACTAAGTCACACTCTGCAGAGAGAGAAAAAGCAAGAGAGATTGAGATGCACTTTGCCCCAGCTTCAGTCTTACAGAACTCGTGCACTTGGAGTTCCCAGAGAAGGTAGAGTGCGTGGAGAATGCTCTCTCCACGTAGCCTCTTCTGTTCGCGTTTTTGCCGCACCGCAGAGAGCCGCCCGCTTCTCTCTCGCGCTTTGCGAGCGAAGGGCGCCTAGCCGGCGAAGGTGCGTCTTCTTCGGCAAGAAAGCGAAGCGAGAGCCGGTACGGCGCCCTGCTGCTGTACTCCCCGCATTTTACTTCCAAACTGCACCAGCACGCATCGCAGCATGCAGGCTCATCTCCAAAGGATGTTTCCTGCCGCCACGAAGTTCTGGCAGCACTGGCACTCGGGACAAAATATGCAGAGAGAGAGGGAACGAGAGAGAGAGAAAAGAACTTCGCCCCAGCTTCAGCCTTGCAGAACTCGTGCACTTGGAGTTCCCAGAGAAGGTAGCGTGCGTGGAGAAGGTTTTCTCCACGTAGCCGCTTCTGTTCGCATCTTTGCCGCACCGCAGAGAGCCGCCCGCTTCTCTCTCGCGCTTTGCGAGCGAAGGACGCCTAGCCGGCGAAGGTGCGTCTTCGGCGGCTGCAAAGCGAAGCGAGAGCCGGTACGGCGCCCTGCTGCTGTGTTCCCTGCATTTCACATCCAAACTGCACCAGCACGCATAGCAGCATGCAGGCTCATCTCCAAAAGATGTTTCCTGCTGCCACGAAGATCTGGCAACACTGGCACTAAGTCACACTCTGCAGAGAGAGAAAAAGCAAGAGAGATTGAGATGCACTTTGCCCCAGCTTCAGTCTTACAGAACTCGTGCACTTGGAGTTCCCAGAGAAGGTAGAGTGCGTGGAGAATGCTCTCTCCACGTAGCCTCTTCTGTTCGCGTTTTTGCCGCACCGCAGAGAGCCGCCCGCTTCTCTCTCGCGCTTTGCGAGCGAAGGACGCCTAGCCGGCGAAGGTGCGTCTTCTTCGGCAAGAAAGCGAAGCGAGAGCCGGTACGGCGCCCTGCTGCTGTGCTCCCTGCATTTCACATCCAAACTGCACCAGCACGCATAGCAGCATGCAGGCTCACCTCCAAAAAATGTTTCCTGCTGCCACGAAGATCTGGCAACACTGGCACTAAGTCACACTCTGCAGAGAGAGAAAAAGCAAGAGAGATTGAGATGCACTTTGCCCCAGCTTCAGTCTTACAGAACTCGTGCACTTGGAGTTCCCAGAGAAGGTAGAGTGCGTGGAGAAGGTTTTCTCCACGTAGCCGCTTCTGTTCGCATCTTTGCCGCACCGCAGAGAGCCGCCCGCTTCTCTCTCGCGCTTTGCGAGCGAAGGACGCCTAGCCGGCGAAGGTGCGTCTTCTTCGGCAAGAAAGCGAAGCGAGAGCCGGTACGGCGCCCTGCTGCTGTACTCCCCGCATTTTACTTCCAAACTGCACCAGCACGCATCGCAGCATGCAGGCTCATCTCCAAAGGATGTTTCCTGCCGTCACGATGTTCTGGCAGCACTGGCACTCGGGACAAAATATGCAGAGAGAGAGGGAGCGAGAGAGAGAGAAAAGAACTTCGCCCCAGCTTCAGCCTTGCAGAACTCGTGCACTTGGAGTTCCCAGAGAAGGTAGCGTGCGTGGAGAAGGTTTTCTCCACGTAGCCGCTTCTGTTCGCATCTTTGCCGCACCGCAGAGAGCCGCCCGCTTCTCTCTCGCGCTTTGCGAGCGAAGGACGCCTAGCCGGCGAAGGTGCGTCTTCGGCGGCTGCAAAGCGAAGCGAGAGCCGGTACGGCGCCCTGCTGCTGTGTTCCCTGCATTTCACATCCAAACTGCACCAGCACGCATAGCAGCATGCAGGCTCATCTCCAAAAGATGTTTCCTGCTGCCACGAAGATCTGGCAACACTGGCACTAAGTCACACTCTGCAGAGAGAGAAAAAGCAAGAGAGATTGAGATGCATTTTGCCCCAGCTTCAGTCTTACAGAACTCGTGCACTTGGAGTTCCCAGAGAAGGTAGAGTGCGTGGAGAATGCTCTCTCCACGTAGCCTCTTCTGTTCGCGTTTTTGCCGCACCGCAGAGAGCCGCCCGCTTCTCTCTCGCGCTTTGCGAGCGAAGGGCGCCTAGCCGGCGAAGGTGCGTCTTCTTCGGCAAGAAAGCGAAGCGAGAGCCGGTACGGCGCCCTGCTGCTGTGCTCGCTGCATTTCACATCCAAACTGCACCAGCACGCATAGCAGCATGCAGGCTCACCTCCAAAAAATGTTTCCTGCTGCCACGAAGATCTGGCAACACTGGCACTAAGTCACACTCTGCAGAGAGAGAAAAAGCAAGAGAGATTGAGATGCACTTTGCCCCAGCTTCAGTCTTACAGAACTCGTGCACTTGGAGTTCCCAGAGAAGGTAGAGTGCGTGTAGAATGCTCTCTCCACGTAGCCTCTTCTGTTCGCGTTTTTGCCGCACCGCAGAGAGCCGCCCGCTTCTCTCTCGCGCTTTGCGAGCGAAGGGCGCCTAGCCGGCGAAGGTGCGTCTTCTTCGGCAAGAAAGCGAAGCGAGAGCCGGTACGGCGCCCTGCTGCTGTGCTCCCTGCATTTCACATCCAAACTGCACCAGCACGCATCGCAGCATGCAGGCTCATCTCCAAAAGATGTTTCCTGCTGCCACGAAGATCTGGCAACACTGGCACTAAGTCACACTCTGCAGAGAGAGAAAAAGCAAGAGAGATTGAGATGCACTTTACCCCAGCTTCAGCCTTGCAGAACTCGTGCACTTGGAGTTCCCAGAGAAGGTAGCGTGCGTGGAGAAGGTTTTCTCCACGTAGCCGCTTCTGTTCGCGTTTTTGCCGCACCGCCGAGAGTCGCCCGCTTCTCTCTCGCGCTTTGCGAGCGAAGGACGCCTAGCCGGCGAAGGTGCGTCTTCTTCGGCAAGAAAGCGAAGCGAGAGCCGGTACGGCGCCCTGCTGCTGTGCTCGCTGCATTTCACATCCAAACTGCACCAGCACGCATAGCAGCATGCAGGCTCATCTCCAAAAGATGTTTCCTGCTGCCACGAAGATCTGGCAACACTGGCACTAAGTCACACTCTGCAGAGAGAGAAAAAGCAAGAGAGATTGAGATGCACTTTGCCCCAGCTTCAGTCTTACAGAACTCGTGCACTTGGAGTTCCCAGAGAAGGTAGAGTGCGTGGAGAAGGTTTTCTCCACGTAGCCTCTTCTGTTCGCATCTTTGCCGGACCGCAGAAAGACGCCCGCTTCTCTCTCGCGCTTTGCGAGCGAAGGACGCCTAGCCGGCGAAGGTGCGTCTTCGGCGGCTGCAAAGCGAAGCGAGAGCCGGTACGGCGCCCTGCTGCTGTGCTCGCTGCATTTCACATCCAAACTACACCAGCACGCATAGCAGCATGCAGGCTCATCTCCAAAGGAAGTTTGCCACTGCCACCAAGATTTGGCAGCACTGGCAGTCGGGACAAAATGTGCAGAGAGAGAAAAAGCAAGAGAGATTGAGATGCACTTTGCCACAGCTTCAGTCTTACAGAACGCGTACAAAAACGCGAACAGAAAAGGCTACGTGGAGAAAACATTCTCCACGCACGCTACCTTCTCTGGGAACTCCAAGTGCACGAGTTCTGCAAGGCTGAAGCTGGGGCGAAGTTCTTTTCTCTCTCTCTCGCTCCCTCTCTCTCTGCATATTTTGTCCCGAGTGCCAGTGCTGCCAGAACATCGTGACGGCAGGAAACATCCTTTGGAGATGAGCCTGCATGCTGCGATGCGTGCTGGTGCAGTTTGGAAGTAAAATGCGGGGAGTACAGCAGCAGGGCGCCGTACCGGCTCTCGCTTCGCTTTCTTGCCGAAGAAGACGCACCTTCGCCGGCTAGGCGCCCTTCGCTCGCAAAGCGCGAGAGAGAAGCGGGCGGCTCTCTGCGGTGCGGCAAAAACGCGAACAGAAGAGGCTACGTGGAGAAAACCTTCTCCACGCACTCTACCTTCTCTGGGAACTCCAAGTGCACGAGTTCTGTAAGACTGAAGCTGGGGCAAAGTGCATCTCAATCTCTCTTGCTTTTTCTCTCTCTGCAGAGTGTGACTTAGTGCCAGTGTTGCCAGATCTTCGTGGCAGCAGGAAACATTTTTTGGAGGTGAGCCTGCATGCTGCTATGCGTGCTGGTGCAGTTTGGATGTGAAATGCAGCGAGCACAGCAGCAGGGCGCCGTACCGGCTCTCGCTTCGCTTTCTTGCCGAAGAAGACGCACCTTCGCCGGCTAGGCGCCCTTCGCTCGCAAAGCGCGAGAGAGAAGCGGGCGGCTCTCTGCGGTGCGGCAAAAACGCGAACAGAAGAGGCTACGTGGAGAGAGCATTCTCCACGCACTCTACCTTCTCTGGGAACTCCAAGTGCACGAGTTCTGTAAGACTGAAGCTGGGGCAAAGTGCATCTCAATCTCTCTTGCTTTTTCTCTCTCTGCAGAGTGTGACTTAGTGCCAGTGTTGCCAGATCTTCGTGGCAGCAGGAAACATCTTTTGGAGATGAGCCTGCATGCTGCTATGCGTGCTGGTGCAGTTTGGATGTGAAATGCAGGGAACACAGCAGCAGGGCGCCGTACCGGCTCTCGCTTCGCTTTGCAGCCGCCGAAGACGCACCTTCGCCGGCTAGGCGTCCTTCGCTCGCAAAGCGCGAGAGAGAAGCGGGCGGCTCTCTGCGGTGCGGCAAAGATGCGAACAGAAGCGGCTACGTGGAGAAAACCTTCTCCACGCACGCTACCTTCTCTGGGAACTCCAAGTGCACGAGTTCTGCAAGGCTGAAGCTGGGGCGAAGTTCTTTTCTCTCTCTCTCGCTCCCTCTCTCTCTGCATATTTTGTCCCGAGTGCCAGTGCTGCCAGAACATCGTGACGGCAGGAAACATCCTTTGGAGATGAGCCTGCATGCTGCGATGCGTGCTGGTGCAGTTTGGAAGTAAAATGCGGGGAGTACAGCAG
>JAXCHO010000648.1:0-16755 GCA_036630365.1 Acanthiza pusilla
TTTTGGGGGGGGTCCTGGGGGGGATTTGCGGGGGGTTGGGGGGGCGGGGGTGCTTTGGGGTAATTTTGGGGGTCCTTGGGTGGAATTTTTGGGGTAACTTTGCTGTCTGGGGAGGGATTTGAAGGATTTTTGGGGTCATTTTGGGGTAGTTTTGGGGTCTGGGGGATTTTGGGGTCATTTTGGGGGTCCCGGAGGGCCCTGGGCTGGGATTTGAGATATTTTTGGGGTAATTTTGGGGTAATTTTGGGTCTGGGGGTTCCTGGGGTGGGATTTGAGGGATTTTGGGGTAATTTTGGGGTCTGGGGTATCCTGGGGGATTTTGGAGTCATTTTGGGGTAATTTTGGGGTTCCTGGGGTGGAATTTGAGGGATTTTTGGGGAAATTTTGGGGTAATTTTGAGGTAATTTTGGGGTAATTTTGGGGTCTGGGGTACCCCGGGGGATCTTGGGAGTCTTTGAGATAATTTTGGGGTCATTTTGGGGGTCCTGGGGTGGAATTTTTGGGGTAATTTTGGGTCTGGGGTACCCTGGGTGGGCTTTGGGGTCATTTTGGGGTTCCTGGGCTGGGATTTGAGGGATTTTTGGGGTAATTTTGGGGTAATTTTGGGGTCTGGGGGATTCTGGGTGGGCTTTGGGGTAATTTTGGGGTCATTTTGGGGGTCCTGGGGTGGAATTTTTGGGGTCATTTTGGGGTAATTTTGGGGTCTGGGGTGGGATTTGAAGGATTTTTGGGGTCATTTTGGGGTTCCTGGGATGATTTGGTGGTCCCGGGGGTGACGCCCCCTCCCCAAATTGCCCCAGGCTGGTCCCCGAGGGTCCCGGCGCCCCCCAAGACCCCCTGCACAAGACCCCCCCCAAAAAGAAGAGCATCAAATCCTCCATCGGCCGCCTCTTCGGCAAGAAGGAGAAGGGGCGGCTGGGCCCCCCACGCCGCGGGACGCCCCCTCGCTGGGTGAGACCCCTCCCCAAATTACCCCCGAGACCCTAAAAACGGCCCCAGAAAAAACCCGAAAAAAACTTCAAAAAAATACCCAAAAAATACCCAAAAATTGAAGAAAAACAAAAAAAAATTTAAAAAAACAAAAAAAAATCGTGAAACGCCCCCCAAAAATCCCAAATCGCCCCCTCGCTGGGTGAGACCCCTCCCCAAATTACCCCGAGAGCCTAAAAATGACCCCAAAAAAAACCCGGAAAAAAAAAACTCCGAAAAAAACCCCAAAAATGGAAGAAAAACGCTAAAAAATGGGGAAAAAACCCTCAAAAAATCCCAAATCGCCTCCTCCAAAATCCCAAATCGCCCCCTCGCTGGGTGAGACCCCTCCCCAAATTACCCCTGGGACCCTAAAGACGGCCCCAAAAAAAAACCCCCAAAAAAAATCTGGAAAAAACAAAAAAATACCCCAAAAAATCAAAGAAAACCCCTAAAAAAAAGGGAAAAAATCCCCAAAAAAACTTTCCTGAAACAGCTCCAAAAATCCCAAATAGCCCCCTCGCTGGGTGAGACCCCTCCCCAAATTAACCGTGACCCCCCCGCAAAAAAACCCCCAAAACTCCAAATATTCGAGGGGTCCCTATGTGGTTTTGAGAATTTCCCACAGAATTTTTGGATTTCCCACGGAATTTTGGGGTCTTTCGGGAATTTGGGGAGGGGTCTCACCTGTTCCCCCCCAGCCGGGACCCCCTCGACCCCCCCAGGATCAATATTTGGGGAGGGGTCCCAATGGATTTGGGATTTCCCACGGAATTTTGGGATTTCCCACGGAATTCGGGGATTTCCCACGGGATTTTGGGTTTTTTTTGGAATTTGGGGAGGGGTCTCACCTGTTTCCCCCCCAGCCGGACGAGCTGGGCCGCCCCGGGATCGAAATTTGGGGAGGGGTCCCTATGGGGATTTGGGGATTTCCCACAGAATTTTGGGGTTTCCCACGGAATTTTGGGATTTCCACGGGATTTTGGTTTTTTTTGGGAATTTGGGGAGGGGTCTCACCTGTGCCCCCCCCTTTGGATGAGCTGGGCCGCCCCCGGGTCAAAATCTGGGAGTGGTCCCTATGTGAATTTGGGATTTCCCACGGAATTTTGGGGTTTCCCACCGGATTTTGGGATTTCCCACGGAATTTTGGGATTTCCCACGGAATTTTGTGTTTTTCGGGAATTTGGGGAGGGGTCTCACCTGTTTCCCCCCAGCCGGGACCCCCTCGGACGAGCTGGGCCCCCCCGGGGACGCTCTGGGCCTGGCCAAGCTCCCGGGGGGGGTGGACAAGGACCGGCGGAGCAAGAAAAAGTGAGGAGGGGGCGACCCCTGAATTTGGGGAGGGGGCGTGGGGGGCCTGGGCGATATTTGGGGGGATTTGGGGGGATTTTGGGGGGATTGGGGTCCCGGGGTAATTTGGGGAGGATTTTGAGGTTCCCGGCGTAATTTGGGGAGGATTTTGGGGTCCCGGGCTAATTTGGGGAGGGGTCTCGCAGGCACGAGCTGCTGGAGGAGCCCTGAGGGGTTTGGGGTCTCTGTGAGATTTTGGGGTCTCTGAGGGATTTGGGGTTTTGGGGTAAATTTTGGGGGTCTCAGGTGAATTTGGGGAGGATTTTGGGGGTCCGAGGTGAATTTGGGAGGATTTTGGGGGTCTCGGGGTAATTTGGGGAGGATTTTGGGGGTCCCGGGGTAATTTGGGGAGGGGTCTCGCAGGCACGAGCTGCTGGAGGAGCCCTGAGGGGTTTGGGATCTCTGGGATTTGGGATTTTGGGCTCTCGGGGTTAATTTGAGGTGAATTTTGGGGGTCTCAGGGTGAATTTGGGGAGGATTTTGGGGGTCTCGGTTAATTTGGGGAGGATTTGGGGGGTCCCGGATTAATTTGGGGAAGATTCTGGGGGTCCCGGGGTAATTTGGGGAGGATTTTGAGGTTCCCGGCATAATTTGGGGAGGATTTTGGGGTCTCGGGGTGAATTTGGGGAGGATTTTGGGGGTCCCGGGGTAATTTGGGGAGGGGTCTCGCAGGCACGAGCTGCTGGAGGAGGCCTGAGGGGTTTGGGATCTCTGAGGGATTTGGGGTTTTGGGGTTCTTGGGTTAATTTGGGGTGAATTTTGGGGGTCTCAGGATGAATTTGGGGAGGATTTTGGGGGTCCCGGGGTAATTTGGGGAGGGGTCTCGCAGGCACGAGCTGCTGGAGGAGGCCTGAGGGGGCGGGGCTGCCCTGGGGGTTTTGGGGTCTCTGTGAGATTTTGGGGTCTCTGAGAGATTTGGGATTTTGGGGTGAATTTTGGGGGTCTCGGTGTGAATTTGGGGAGGATTTTGGGGGTCCCGGTTAATTTGGGGAGGGGTCTCGCAGGCACGAGCTGCTGGAGGAGGCTTGCCGCCAGGGCCTGCCCTTCGCCGCCTGGGACGGCCCCACTGTGGTGTCGTGGCTCGAGGTGAGGAGGGGTCCCCAAATCTGGGTGGGGGCGACCCCAAAATTTGGGGGGAAAATCCCAAATTTTAAGGGAAAATCCCGAAATTTGGGTGGGGGGCGACGCCAAAATTTGGAGGGAAAATCCCGAAATTTGGGTGGGGGGCGACCGCTGAATTTGGCGGGAAATATCCCTCAATTTGGGGGGGGGGCGACGCCAAAATTTGGCGGGAAAATCCGGAAATTTGGGTGGGGGGCGACCGCTGAATTTGGAGGAAAAATCCCGAAATTTGGGTGGGGGTGGCCCCGAAATTTGATGGGAAAATCCCGAAATTTGGGTGGGGTGCTGAATTTGGGGGGAAAATCCCGAAATTTGGGTAGGGGGCCACCGCTGAATTTGGGGGGAAAATCCCGAAATTTGGGTAGGGGGCGACCCCGGAATTTGGCGGGAAATATCCCGAAATTTGGGTGGGGGGCGATCCCAAAATTTTGAGGGAAAAATCCCGAAATTTGGGTGGGGGGCGACCCCGGAATTTGGCGGGAAAATCCCGAAATTTGGGGGAAACCTGGAATTTTTAGGGACCCCAGACCCATTTTGGGGACCCTTCACTCATTCTTTGGGATCTCCCACCCATTTTTGGGGACCCCAGACCCATTTTCGGAACCAGTCACTCATTTTTAAGGACCCCAGACCCATTTTGGGGACCCCCCCCAGTCATTTTTTTGGGATCCTCCACTCATTTTTGGGGACCCCAGACCCATTTTGGAGACCCCCCACTCATTTTTTTGGGATCCTCCACCCATTTTTGGGGATCCCCCACCCATTTTTTGGGACCCCCGACCCTTTTTTGGGACCCCCGACCCATTTTTAGGTGTGGATTTTGATGCCCTCCTGGTCTGGGGACATTTTGGGGATGTTCTGGGAAGGATTTTTTTGGGGTTCCCAGATATCGGCAGGCCCCCAGACCCATTTTTGGGACCCCAGACCCATTTTGAGGACTCCAGACCCATTTTTAGAGACCACAGACCCATTTTTGGGGACCCCAGACCCAATTTCTGGGGTTCCCCCCGGGTTTGGGTGAATTCCCGCCTGTTCCTGGCGATATTTTGGGGCTGTTTTGGGACGGGAACTCGGGGTTTTTTTGGGGTTCCCAGGTATTGGAACTCCCCCCACCCATTTTTGAAGACCCCCGACCCATTTTTGGGGACCCCCGACCCAATTCTGGGGCTCCCCTCGGGTTCGGGTGAATTCCCGCCTGTTCCTGGCGATATTTTGGGGCTATTTTGGGATGGGAACTCGGGGTTTTTTGGGGTTCCCAGGTACCGGGGCGCACCCCAGACCCATTTTTAGAGACCCCAGACCCATTTTTGGGGATCTCGGATCCATTTTTAAGGACTCCCGACTCATTTTTCGGGACCCCAGACCCAATTTCTGGGCTTCCCCCCCTGTTTGGGTGAATTCCCGCCTGTTCCTGGCGATATTTTGGGGCTGTTTTGGGATGGGAACTCGGGGTTTTTTTGGGGTTCCCAGGTATTGGAACTCCCCCCACCCATTTTTGAAGACCCCCGACCCATTTTTAGAGACCCCAGACCCATTTTTGGGGACCCCTGACCCAATTTCTGGGCTTCCCCCCCGTTTGGGTGAATTCCCGCCTGTTCCTGGCGATATTTTGGGGCTGTTTTGGGATGGGAACTCGGGGTTTTTTTGGGGTTCCCAGGTATTGGAACTCCCCCCACCCATTTTTGAAGACCCCCGACCCATTTTTAGAGATCACAGACCCATTTTTGGGGACCCCAGACCCAATTTCTGGGGTTCCCCCCGGGTTTGGGTGAATTCCCGCCTGTTCCTGGCGATATTTTGGAGCTGTTTTGGGATGGGAACTCGGGATTTTTGGGGATTCCCAGGTACCGGGGCGCCCCCCACCCACTTTTAGAGACCCCAGACCCATTTTTATGGACCTCCGACCCATTTTTGGAGAACCCCGACCCATTTTTGGAGACCCCAGACCCAATTTCTGGGGTTCCCCTCGGGTTTGGGTGAATTCCCGCCTGTTCCTGGCAATATTTTGGGGCTGTTTTGGGATGGGAACTCGGGGTTTTTTGGGGTTCCCAGGTACCGGGGCGCCCCCCAGACCCATTTTTAGAGACCCCAGACCCATTTTTGGGGATCTCGGATCCATTTTTAAGGACTCCCGACCCATTTTTGGGGACCCCAGACCCAATTTCTGGGCTTCCCCCCCTGTTCGGGTGAATTCCCGCCTGTTCCTGGCAATATTTTGGAGCTGTTTTGGGCTGGGAACTCGCGGTTTTTTGGGGGTCCCAGGTACCGGAGCGCCCCCCACCCACTTTTAGAGACCCCAGACCCATTTCCTGTGCCCCCCCCAGGTGTGGGTGGGCATGCCCGCCTGGTACGTGGCCGCATGCCGCGCCAACGTCCGCAGCGGGGGGGTCCTGGCCAACCTTTCGGACCCCGAGATCCAGCGCGAGTTGGGGATCTCGCACCCCCTGCACCGCCTGAAGCTGCGCCTGGCCGTCCGGGAGATGGTGTCCCTCACCAGCCCCTCGGCGCCGCCCTCGTCCCGCACCGTGAGCGCGAAAATCCGGGGTTTATAGGGGATTTTATAGGGGATTTGTAGGGGATTTATATGAGCGTGTATGGGGGATTGATGGAGGGGTTGGAATTGGGGAGGGGGATTTGGGGAGGGGTCTCAGGGGAGATGGTGTCCCTCACCAGCCCCTCCGCGCCGCCCTCGTCCCGCACAGTGAGTGCGAAAATCGGGAATTTATAGGGGATTTATAGGGGATTTTATAGGGGTTGTATAGGGGATTTATATGGGGGCTGTATGGGGATAGGGGAATTGGGGAGGGGGATTTGGATTTGGGGAGGGGTCTCAGGGGAAATGAGACCAGCAATGAGTGTGAAAATCTGGAATTTATAGGGGATTTGTAGGGGAATTTATGGGGAATTAATGGAGAGTTTATGGGGGACTTGTAGGGGATTTATGGGGGAATTCACGGGGGATTCATGGGGGAATTTATGGGAAATTTATGGACAATTATGGGGGAGTTCATGGGGGAATTTGTGGGGGATTTGTAGGGAATTATGGGGAAACTTATTGGGGATTTATGGGAGATTTTTGGGGGATTCATTGGGGATTTATGGGAGATTTGTGGGGGATTTATAGGAGATTTATGGGGAATTATGGGGGAATTTATTGGGGATTTATGGGAGATTTTTGGGGGATTCATTGGGGATTTATGGGAGATTTGTGGGGGATTTATAGGAGATTTATGGGGAATTATGGGGAAATTTATTGGGGATTTATGGGCAATTTATGGGAGATTTGGGGGAGGTTAATTGGGGATTTGTGAGGGATTTATGGGGGATTTTGGGGGGAATTCATGAAGGGGTTGGAATTTGAGGTGTGGGATAAGGGGAGGGGTCAGAGGGTCCCCGTGACGTCACTCCCACCCCATGACGTCATTCATCACCCCGATAACGTCATCCCCACAGTGCACAGGGAACGTGTGGATGACGCACGAGGAGATGGAGTCGCTCCCGGCCACGCCCAACGCGGTCAGTGGGGGATTTTGGGGGGATTTTGGGGGGATTTGGGACCCCTGACCCCTCCTGGGTGGAAATTTGGGACCCCTGACCCCTCTAGGGGGGATTTTGGGGGATTTTGGGGGAATTTTGGGGGGGATTTTGGGGGATTTGGGACCCCCTGACCCCTCTAGGGCAGATTTTGGGGGGATTTTGGGGGAATTTGGGGCCCCTGACCGCTCCCGGTGGGAAATTTGGGATATTTGAGACCCCCTGACCACTCCTGGGAGGAAATTCGGGACCCCCTGATCCCTCTAGGGGGGGATTTTGGGAGAATCTGGGGGGATTTGGAACCCCTGACCCCTCTAGGGGGGGATTTTGGGGGAATTTTGGGCGTTCTGGGACCCCCGACCCCTCTCAGGGGGATTTGGGGTATTTTGGGGGTATTTGGGACCCCTGACCACTCCTGGTGGGAAATTTGGGATATTTGAGACCCCCTGACCACTCCTGGGAGGAAATTCGGGACCCCCTGATCCCTCTAGGGGGGGATTTTGGGAGAATCTGGGGGGATTTGGAACCCCTGACCCCTCATGGGGGGAAATTCAGGACCCCCTGACACCTGTGAGGGGAAATTTGGGGGGTTTTTGGGACCCCCTGATCACTCTGGGGGGGGATTTTGGGAGAATTTTGGGGCATTCGGGACCCCTGACCCCTCTAGGGGGGGATTTTGGGGGAATTTTGGGCGTTCTGGGACCCCCTGACCCCTCTCAGGGGGATTTGGGGTATTTTGGGGGGATTTAGGACCCCTGACCACTCCTGGTGGGAAATTTGGGATATTTGAGACCCCCTGACCACTCCTGGGAGGAAATTCGGAACCCCCTGATCCCTCTGGGGGGGATTTTGGGGGAATTTTGGGGGTTCTGGGACCCCCTGACCCCTCTAGGGGGGAATTTTGGGGAATTCGGAGCCCCCTGACCCCTCTGAGGCGGGGGTTGGGAGGGATTTTGGGGGAATTTTGGGGGATTTGGGACCCCTGACCCCCCCTTTTCCCCCCCCAGGAGCCGCGGGAGATCAGCTGGGAACAGGTAAGGGGCGGGGCTTGTGAGAGGGGCGTGGCCTGCACCAGGGGGTGGGGTTTTAGTCAGGGGGCGTGGCTTGAGCGGGGGTCCTGGCAGGGAAAAAAGGGATTGGAGTCTCCCAGGCAGGTCCTGGAAGGGATAAAATCAGGGCCAGGACCAAGGGGGTCTCCCAGGCAGGTCCTGGCAGGGCTATGTAGGTTTGGGGTCTCATAACCAGGTCCTGGCAGGAATAAAGAGGCACAGATTTCCCATAGCCAGGTCCTGGAAGGGCTATGAAGGTTTGGGGTGCCCTGCGGAGTTTTGGGGGGTCCAGGCCGTATTTCCCTCCAGGTCCTGGCAGGGATTTAGGGTCTCCCAGGCAGGTCCTGGCAGGGATATTGAGGAGTGGATTTCTCATAGCCAGGTCCTGGCAGGGATATAAAACACTGAGCATGCTGTGATGAGTCTGGGGGTGCCATGGGGGGCTCGTGGGGGTCCAGGCCGTGTTTCCCCCAGGTCCTGGCAGGGATTTGGGGTCTCCCAGGCAGGTCCTGGAAGGGCTAAAGAGGCACAGATTTCTCACAGCCAGGTCCTCGCAGGGCTATAAAGGTTTGGGGTGCCCTGGGGAGTTTTGGGGTGTCCCCACCATCTCCCCCCGCCGCAGATCCTGGCGCACGGGGACACGAACCACGAGTGGGTGGGGGTCTCATAGCCAGGTCCTGGCAGGGCTATAGAACGCTGACCATTCCGTGATGGGTCTGGGGGTTCCATCTCGGGTTTCAGAGTGTCCCCACCGTGTCCCCCGCCGCAGATCCTGGCGCACGGGGACACGAACCACGAGTGGGTGGGGATCTCATAGCCAGGTCCTGGCAGGGCCACAGAGGCACAGATTTCTCATAGCCAGATCCTGGCAGGGCTATAAAGGTTTGGGGTGCCCTGGGGAGTTTTGGGGTGTCCCCACCGTGTCCCCCGCCGCAGATCCTGGCGCACGGGGACACGAACCACGAGTGGGTGAGGATCTCATAGCCAGGTCCTGGCAGGGCTATAGAACGCTGACCATTCCGTGATGGGTCTGGGGGTTCCATCTCGGGTTTCGGGGTTCCATCTCGGGTTTTGGGGTGTCTCCACCGTGTCCCCCCGCCGCAGATCCTGGCGCACGGCGACATGAACCACGAGTGGGTGGGGAACGAGTGGCTGCCGAGCCTGGGGCTGCCGCAGTACCGCAGCTACTTCATGGAGTCGCTGGTGGACGCGCGAATGTTGGACCACCTGAGCAAGAAGGAGCTGCGCGGGCAGCTCAAGATGGTCGATTCCTTCCACCGGTGCGCGGGGGACCCCAAAATCTGGGAGGGAACCGTGAAAGTTTGGGGGGAAACCTCAAAATTTGAGGAGAATTCTCAGAAATTTGGAGGGAAACCTCGAAAATTTGGGGGAAAGACCTCGAAAATTTGGGGGAAACCTCGAAAATTTGGGGGAAAAACCTCAAAAGGTTGGGGGGAAAGCTCAGAAGTTTTGGGGGAACATCAAAAGTTTTAGGGGGAGGGCATGAAAGGATGGGGAGGGGTCGTAGAGGTTGGAAGATGTGGAGATTGAGAGGGGCGGGACCTCAAAAATCTGGGGGGAAGCTCAAAAATTTGGGGGAAACCTCAAAAATTTGGGGGAAAATCCTCAAAAGTTTGGGGGTAACCTCAAAAATTTGGGGGAAAACCTCAAAAGTTTGGGGGCGAGGCATTAAAATGTGGGGAGGGGTCGTACAGGTTGGAGGATGTGGGGATTGAGGGGGGTGAGACGCTGAAATTTGGGGGGGGACCTCAAAATTTGGGGGAAAACCTCAAAAGTTTGGGGGGAACCTCAAATTTTGGAGAGGAACCTCAAAGGTTTGGGGGAGAGGCATTAAAATGTGGGGAGGGGTCTTAGAGGGTGGGGGATGTGGGGGAATGGGTGGGGAGCGGGGATAGGACCCCGAAATTGGGGGGGGGGTGAAGCTGAAATTGAGGGGGCGGGACCCCGAAATTTGGGGGGGAAACCTTAAAAGTTTGGGGGTACGGCGTGAAAATCGGGGGAGGTGTCGTAAAGAGTCGTAAAGGTCGTAAAGGGAGGAAGGGGAAGAGGTGGGGAAGAGGTGGGGAAGAAGTGGTGAGGGGGAAAAGGACCCCGAAATTGAGGGGAGTGACCCCGAAATTGGGGAGAGGGGCCACCTGAAATTGGGGAAGGGACTTTGGGACCCCCCAAGGTGACCCTGGGACCCCTCCCCGTCCCCCCCAGTGCGACCCCAGACCCTAAAGGTGACCCCAATCCCTGCCCCAGCATCACTGTGGGACCGCCGCGGTGACTTCGGGGTGACCCCAGCCCCCCTTAAATGACCCTGAGACCCCCGGGGTGGCCTCGGGGTGACCTGGGGACCCTCGGAATGACCCTGGGACCCCCGAGATGACTCAGAGAGCCCCCAGTCCCCTCCCCGAGAGAGACCCCAGACCCTAAAAATGACCCCCGCCCCTCTCCCAGCATCACTTCGGGGTGACCCCAGCCCCCCTTAAATGACCCTGGGACCACCGGGGTGGCCTCGGGGTGACGTGGGGACCCCCAAGGTGACCTGGGGACCCTCGAGGTGACCCAAGGACCCCCTCACATCGCCCCCAGAGCGACCCCAGACCCTAAAATTGCCCCCAACCTCTTCTCCCAGCATCACTTCGGGACACCCGCGGCGACTTCGGGGTGACCCCAGCCCACCCTAAATGACCCGGGGACCCCCGGGGTGGCCTTGGGGTGATCTGGGGACCCTCGGGATGACCCTGGGAACCTCGAGATGACTCAGAGACCTCCCTGCGCCCCCCCTAGGGAAACCCCAGACCCTAAATTGACCCCACCCCTCTCCCAGCATCAGTTCGGGACACTGCGGTGACTTCGGGGTGACCCCAGCCCCCCTTAAACAACCCTGGGACCCCCCGGGTGGCCTAGGGGTGACCTGAAGACCCTCGGGATGACCCTGGGACCCCCGAGGTGACTCAGGGACCTCCCCGCGTGCCCCCCAGAATGTCCCCAGACCCTAAAAGTGACCCCAACCTCTGCCTCAGCATCACTTCCGGACAGCCGCGGTGACTTCGGGGTGACCCCAGCCCTCTCTAAATGAGCCCGGGGACCCCGGGGCGACATGGGGGTGACCTGGGGACCCTCGGGATGACCCTGGGGATCCCCGAGGTGACCCAAGGAGCCCCTCACGTGTCTTCCAGAGGGACCCCAGACCCTAAAAGTGCCCCAACCCCTTCTCCCAGCATCACTTTTGGACTCCCGCGGTGACTTTGGGGTGACCCAAGCCCACCTTAAACGACCCTGGGACCCCCGGGGTGGCCTTGGGGTGACCTGGGGACCCTCAGGATGACCCTGGGACCCCCGAGGTGACCCCGGGACCCCCCGCCCCCTCCCCAGGGTCAGCCTCCACTACGGCATCATGTGCCTGAAGCGCCTCAACTACGACCGCAAGGAGCTGGAGCGGCGGCGGGAGGAGAGCCAGGGGGGCAACTCCGGTACGGGGGGGCTTTGGGGGGTCCCGGGGGGGTCGTGGAGGGTCCTGAGGGGGTTTTGGGTGGTTTTGGGTGGGTTTGGGAGGTCCTGGGGTGGTCCTCGGGACCAGAGTCAAGGGGGGACTGTTGGTGTCAGAGGATCTGAGGCGATCTTGGGGGATTTGGGGAGGGTCCTGGGGGGATTTGGGGAGCTCTTGAGAGGTCCTGGAGGGTCTTGAGGGGTCCTGGGGGGATTTAGGGGTGTCCCGGAGGGTCCCAGAGTGTCCTGAGGAGGTTCCGGGGGACCCTGGGTGGATTTTGGGTGGTCCCAGGGTGGGTCTCTGGGGGTCTCTGGAGGTCCGTGGGGGTTCCCATGTTCTTTTGGGGGTTTGGAGGGATTTCGGGAGGGTGTTTGGGGAGATCCGGGGAGGATCTTAGGGATTTTGGGGTGTCCCAGGGGGTCTCAGGGGGGTCTCTGGGGGTCCCCAGATGTGGTGGGGTGGTCCAACGAGTCCGGGTGAGCTCCGTGGGGCTCCGGCAGCTCCGTGGGTTCCCATAGGGGATCTGTGGGGTTTTGGGGCTCCGTGCGAGTTTTGGGGGCTCCGCGGGATTTGCGGGATTTTGGGGGATTCTGAGGGGTCTCACACGGGTCTCTGAGGCTCTCGGGGGTCCCCAGATGTGGTGGGGTGGTCCAACGAGCGTGTCAGTGGCTGGGTGAGCTCCGTGGGGCTCAGGGAGCTCCGTGGGTTCCCATAGGGGATCCGTGGGGTTTTGGGGCTCCGCGGGATCTGTGGGATTTGGGGGATTTTGGGGGATTCTGAGGGGTCCCACACGGGTCTCTGAGGGTCTCTGGGGGTCCCCAGATGTGGTGGGGTGGTCCAACGAGTCCGGGTGAGCTCCGTGGGGCTCTGGCAGCTCCGTGGGTTCCCATAGCGGAACTGTGGGGTTTTGGGGTCTCCGCGGGATCTGTGGGATTTGGGGGATTTTGGGGGATTCTGAGGGGTCCCACACGGGTCTCTGGGGGTCCCCAGATGCGGTGGGGTGGTCCAACGATCAGTTCAGTGCCTGAGTGAGCTCCGTGGGGCTCAGGGAGCTCCGTGGGTTCCCATAGGAGATCTGTGGGGTTTTGGGGTCTCCGCGGGATCTGTGGGATTTGGGGGATTTTGGGGGATTCTGAGGGGTCCCACACGGGTCTCTGAGGGTCTCTGGGGGTCTCCAGATGTGGTGGTGTGGTCCAACGAGCGGGGGGTCAGTGCCTGGGTGAGCTCCATGGGGCTGCAGAGGTTCCTTGGGTCCTTACAGGGGATCTGTGGGGTTTTGGCGCTCCGTGCGGGTTTTGGGGTTAGCTGTGGGATTTGGGGGATTTTGGGGGATTCTGAGGGGTCCCACACGAGTCTCTGAGGGTCTCTGGGGGTCCCCAGATACGGTGGGGTGGTCCAACGATCAGTTCAGTGCCCGAGTGAGCTCCGTGGGGCTCAGGGAGCTCCGTGGGTTCCCATAGGGGATCTGTGGGGTTTTGGGGGCTCCGCGGGATCTGTGGGATTTGGGGGATTTCGGGGGGATTTCGGGGGGTCCCACGAGGCTCTCTGGGGTCCCCAGATGTGGTGGTGTGGTCCAACGAGCGGGTCAGTGCCTGGGTGAGCTCCGTGGGGCTCCGGGAGTTCGCGCCCAACCTGGGCGAGTCGGGCGTGCACGGGGCGCTGCTGGCCCTGGACGACACCTTCGAGTGGGCGGACCTGGCGCTGCTGCTGCAGATCCCCACCCAGAACACACAGGTGCGACTGGGAGGGACTGGGAGGGGACTGGGAGGGACTGGGAACTACTGGGAGGGGATGGGAGGGACTGGGAGGGGATGGGAGTGGAGTAGGAACAACTGGGAGGGACTGGGGAGGCATGGAAGGGGACCTGGAGGGACTGGGAGGGACTGGGCGGACCTGGCCCTGCTGCTGCAGATGCCCACCCAGAACACACAGGTGGGACTGGGAGCCACTGGGAGCCACTGGGAGGGGACTGGGAATGGAGTAGGAACAATTGGGAGGGACTGGGAGCGACTGGGAACCGCTGGGAGGGACTGAGAGGGACTGGGGGGTCTGGGCGGACCTGATCCTGCTGCTGCAGATCCCCACCCAGAACACATAGGTACGAACTGGGAGGGACTGGGAAGGGACTGGGAGTGACTGGGAACTACTGGGAGGGGATGGGAGGGGACTGGGAGTGGAGTAGGAACAATTGGGAGGGACTGGGAGGGACTGGGGGGCACTGGGAGGAACTGGGCAGACCTGGCGCTGCTGCTGCAGATCCCCACCCAGAACACACAGGTGGGACTGGGAGGGGACTGGGAGGGGACGGGAACCACTGGCAGCCACTGGGAGGGACTGGGAGTGGAGTAGGAACAATTGGGAGGGACTGGGAGGGACTGGGGGGCACTGGCAGGGACTGGGCAGACCTGGCGCTGCTGCTGCCGATCCCCACCCAGAACACACGGCTGGCACTGAGAGCCACTGGGAGGGACTGGGAGGAGATGGGAGGGGACTGGGGGAGACTGGGAACCACTGGGAGGGACTGGGAGGAGATGGGAGGGGACTGGGGGAGACTGGGAACCACTGGGAGGGACTGGGAGGAGATGGGAGGGGACTGGGGGAGACTGGGAACCACTGGGAGGGGATGGGAATGGAGTAGGAACAATTGGGAGGGACTGGGAACCACTGGGAGGGACTGGAAGGGAATGGGAACAGCTGGGAGGCACTGGGTCCTCCCAGTATCCTCCAATGCCCCCAGTGCTGTCCCCAATGTCCCCAATGTCCTCTCACTGTCCCCAGTGCTGTCCCCTCACTGTCCCCGTGTCCCCAATGTCCCCTCAATGTCCCCAATGCTGTCCCCTCACTGTCCCCATGTCCCCTCACTGTCCCCTCACTGTCCCCAATGTCCCCTCACTGTCCCCGTGTCCCCTCACTGTCCCCAATGTCCCCTCACTGTCCCCGTGTCCCCTCACTGTCCCCAATGTCCCCTCACTGTCCCCGTGTCCCCTCACTGTCCCCGTGTCCCCTCACTGTCCCCAATGTCCCCTCACTGTCCCCGTGTCCCCTCACTTCCCCGTGTCCCCTCACTGTCCCCAACGCTGTCCCTCACTGTCCCCATGTCCCCTCACTGTCCCCAATGTCCCCTCACTGTCCCCGTGTCCCCTCACTGTCCCCGTGTCCCCCCAGGCTCGGCAGCTGCTGGAGAAGGAGTTCAGCGCTTTGATCTCGGCGGGCACCGAGCGGCGCCTGGATGAGGTGGGGGCGGGACCCCCCGAGACCCCCCTGAGACCCCCCCGAGACCCCCCCGGGACCCTGGAAAACCCCCTGGGACCCTCGAGACCGCCCCGGAGACCCCCCACCCACCCCTGGGACCCCTCGGGACCCCCTCTGAGGCCCCACCCACCCCTGGGACCACCCCGCAGGACACCCCCAGACCCTTCAGCCTCTCCTAAAACCTCCCTAAACACCCCCAAATCCCCCTAAGCACCCCCAAATCCCCCCAAATCCCTCCGGGGGGCTTCCGGGGGGGTTTTCCTGATTTCGGGCCTCCCCCCAGGACGCCCCCAGACCCTTCAGCCGCTCCCCGTCCTGGCGGAAGCTGTTCCGGGAGAAGGAGCTGAGGGGGGGGGGTCCCGACGCCGCCGAAATGTTGCCCCCCAACTTCCGGGGGGGACCCCTGGGGACGCCCCCCCTGCCCCTGCGCAAGGTCCAGCCCGACGGTGAGGGGGGGGACATTTGGGGAGGGGTCCTGGGGGGGTTTGGGGTCGATTTTGGGGGGGTCTTGAGGGGGATTTGGGGGTCCTGGGGTTGATTTGGGGGTGATTTGGGGGGTCTTGGAGGGCTCAGGGGAGGATTTGGGGGCCCCCAGGGGGTCTGTGGGTCCTGGGTTTGATTTGAGAAGAATTTGAGAGGGATTTGGGGTCCTGGGGTTGATTTGGGGGGGGAATTTTGGGGGGTGGGTGTTGATTTTGGGGGGCTTGGCGGTCCGGAGGTGATTTTGGGGGGTCTTGAGGGGGATTCAGGGGTTCAGGGGGGACTTAGGTGGCGTTTGGGGGGGGTCTGGGTTGATTTTGGGGGTCCTGGGGGCTTTGGGGGGTTTGGGGTCGATTTTGGAGGACTCGGGGGGGATTTGGGGGTCCTGGGGGTGGTTTGGGGGGGATTTGGGTTGATTTTGGGGGGTCTTGAGGGGGATTTAGGGGTCCTGGGGGGATTTGGGGGGGGATTTGGGGGGGTCTGTGGTTGATTTTGGGGGGTCTTGGAGGGCTCAGGGGGCGATTTGGGGGAGTCTGGGTTGATTTTGGGGGTCCTGGGGGGCTTTGGGGGCATTTGGGTCGATTTTGTGGGGTCTTGAGGGGGATTTGGGGGTCCTGGAAGTGGTTTGGGGGGGATTTGGGGGTGATTTTGTGGGGTCTTGGAGGGCTCGGGGGGGATTTAAGGGTCCGGCGGGGGTACTTGGTGGGGATTGGGGGTCCTGGGGGTGGTTTGGGGGGGATTGGTCGTGATTTTGGGGGGTCTTGAGGGGGATTTGGGGGTCCTGGGGTTGATTTGGGAGGATCTGGGGTTGATTTTGAGGATTTTGGGGGTGATTTGAGGGGGTTGAGAATTGGGGAGGGGTCTTGGGGGGTCCTGGGAGCTTTTATGGGGTGAATTGGGGGAGGATTTGGGGGTCCCGGGGGAAGATTTGGGGGTCCCGATGGAATTTTGGACATTCGGGGGCGTTTTTTGGGGGTCCTGGGAAGGTTTTGGGGGTCCCGGGGGGATTTTGGGGGTCCCGGGGGGGTTTTGGGGGTCCCGGGGGGTTTTGGTGGTCTTGGGGGGGTTTGGGGGTCCTGATTGAATCTTGGGGTCCCTGGGGCATTTTTGAGGGTCTTGGGGGGGTGTGGGGGTCCCGGGGGTTTTTTGGGGGTCCTGGGGAGGTTTTTGGGGGTCCTGACCCCCTTTTCCCCCCCAGGGAACTCGCTGCCCCCTCCGAGGGGCGATGGGGGGGTCTCAGTCCGGACCTACTCCTGTTAACGGTGAGGGGGGGGTCCCCAAAAATGGGGCTGGGGGCAATTGGGGAGGGGTCTGGGGGTCTCTGTTTGGGGGGGCTGAGAAATTTGGGGAGGGGTCTTTAGGGTCTTCATTTGGGGTGGGTGAGAAATTTGGGGAGGGGTCTTCATTTGGGGAGGTGAGAATTTTGGGGAGGGGTCTCTATTTTGGGGAGGGTGAGAAATTTGGGAGGGGTCTTTAGGGTCTTCATTTGGGGGGCTGAGA
>JAXCHO010000649.1:0-85723 GCA_036630365.1 Acanthiza pusilla
TGGGAGGAGGCGTGGCCTAAGGGGAGGGGCGTGACCAAGGAACGTGAGTGACAGCGGGACGCGCCCGTAGCCTCCGGGGAGGGGGCGTGGCCTAAGGGGAGTGGCGTGACCAATCAGCGTGAGTGACAGCGGCGCACCCAGGAGGGGCGGGGCTACGCAGATTAAGGAATTTTGGTCAATTGTGTCGCGCGTGACGTCATCAATGTGCGACGGGCCAAGATGGCGGCGCTGGGGAGTTTTGGGGTCCCCCCTCTCCTGTCACCCCCTCCCCCAGCCCAGGGGTCCCCGTGTCCCTCAGAGACCCCCGCGTTCCCCTCACGCCCTTCTCCCCAATTTTGGGGTCTCTCCGAGCCCCCCTCCCCATTTTTGGGACCCCCCCCATTTTTACACCCCGCCCATTTTTTGGGATCCTCCCCCCATTTTTTGGGACCCCCCCCATTTTTGGGGACCCCTCCCCATTTTTGGGACCCCTCCCCCATTTTTTGGGACCCCTCCCCATTTTTGGGACCCCTCCTCATTTTTTGGGACCTCTCCCCATTTTAGCACTCCCCCCCCAATTTTTGGGCTCCCCCCCATTTTTAGGATCCCCTCCCCATTTTACCACCCCCCCCCGATTTTTGGGACCCCTCCCCATTTTAAAACCCCCCCCCCATTTTCGGGACACCCCCCCATTTTCGGGACACCCCCCCATTTTCAGGACCCCCCCCCATTTTCAGGACCCCCCCCCCATTTTCGGGACCCCTCCCCATTTTCGGGACCCCCCCCCAATTTCGGGACCCCTCCCCAATTTCGGGGTCCCTCGGGCGGTACAAAGGACTTTATTGGTGGCAGAAGCAGCTCCGGGGGGCCCATGCGGCGGGGGGAGGGGCGGGGGGGGAGGGGACACTTGGGGACATTAAAGCCACGACACGAGCGCGGGGGGGGGAGGGGAGGGTGGGGGAGGGGACGTTATTGCTACTGCGGGGGGGGAGGGGCGGGCGGGACCCTCGGGGACCCCTCCCCCACCTCGGGGCCTTTTTTTGGGGGGGGGGTGGGGCGGGAGGTTCCGGGGTCCCCAAAATATTCCGGGAGTGGGCGTGGCATCGATCCCGACAATTAATTAATTGATTAATTAATTAGTTCTGGGGTGAAAATCCAGGATTGGGATCCCCAAAATATTCCGGGAGTGGGCGTGGCATCGATCCCGACAATTAATTAATTAATTAATCAATAGGTTCAGAGTGAACACCCCAAAATTTGGGGAGGGGTCCGGGGTGGGGGGGCTGTGATCTCTTATCCCCATCGCTGTTTTTTGACTGATTTGGCCCCAAAATTTGGGATTTTGGGGGTCTGACCCCTCCCCCATCGCTGTTTTTTGACTGATTTGGCCCCAAAATTTGGGATTTTGGGGGTCTGACCCCTCCCCCATCGCTGTTATTGGCAGATTTGGCCCCAAAATTTGGGATTTTGGGGGTCTGACCCCCTCCCCCTTCGCTGTTATCAGAGTGAACACCCCAAATTTGGGATTTTGGGGAGGATTTTGGGGGTCCGACCCCTCCCCCATCGCTGATATCAGAGTGAACACCCCAAATTTGGGATTTGGGGAGGATTTTTGGGGTCTGACCCCTCCCCCATCGCTGTTATTGGCAGATTTGGCCCCAAAATTTGGGATTTTGGGGGTCTGACCCCTCCCCCATCGCTGATATCAGAGTGAACACCCCAAATTTGGGATTTGGGGAGGATTTGGGGGTCTGACCCCTCCCCCATCGCTGTTATTGGCAGATTTGGCCCCAAAATTTGGGATTTTGGGGGTCTGACCCTCCCCCTTCGCTGTTATCAGAGTGAACACCCCAAATTTGGGATTTGGGGAGGATTTTGGGGGTCTGACCCCTCCCCCATCGCTGATATCAGAGTGAACACCCCAAATTTGGGATTTGGGGGAGGATTTTGGGGGTCTGACCCCTCCCCCATCGCTGATATCAGAGTGAACACCCCAAATTTGGGATTTGGGGAGGATTTGGGGGGTCTGACCCCTCCCCCATCGCTGATATCAGAGTGAACACCCCAAATTTGGGGAGTCTGACCCCTCCCCCATCGCTGTTTTCGGCAGATTTGGCCCCAAATTTGGGTGGGGGCCACACCCCAAGCCCCCCCCACTGCAGAAGGTTCCAGAATGAACAGCCCGGGACGGGGGGGGGGAGGGGGGGAGGGGACAGGGGGGACAGGAGGGGACAGGGGGGGACAGGGGGGTCACATCACGGCTCCCCGGGTGGGGGAGGGGCACCAAGGCACTGGGTGGGGGAGGGGCGCGGGGTGGGGGAGGGGAGGGGTGGGGGAGGGGTTAGGACTGCATCTCGGCCCGGAGCATCCACGGGAACCAGCAGCAGAACAGTAACCTGGGGACAGCGACACGGGGACATGGGGACACGGCCTGGGGACGGGGACACCCCCCCTGGGGATGGGGACACCCCCTGGGGACATGGGGACACAGCCTGGGGACATGGGGACACAGCCTGGGGACATGGGGACACTCCCTGGGGACAGGGACACGGCCTGGGGACAGGGACACCCCCCTGGGGACATGGGGACACGGCCTGGGGACAGGGACACCCCCCTGGGGACAGGGACACCCCCTGGGGACATGGGGACACCCCCCCTGGGGACAGGGACACCCCCCTGGGGACAGGGACACCCCCCCTGGGGACAGGGACACCCCCTGGGGACAGGGACACCCCCCCTGGGGACATGGGGACACCCCCTGGGGACATGGGGACACGGCCTGGGGACACTGGGGACACGGCCTGGGGACAGGGACACCCCCTGGGGACATGGGGACACGGCCTGGGGACATGGGGACACCCCCTGGGGACATGGGGACACGGCCTGGGGACAGGGACACCCCCCCTGGGGACAGGGACACCCCCCCTGGGGACAGGGACACCCCCCGGGGACAGGGACACCCCCCCTGGGGACATGGGGACAGGGACACCCCCCCTGGGGACAGGGACACCCCCTGGGGACAGGGACACCCCCCCTGGGGACAGGGACACCCCCCCTGGGGACATGGGGACACCCCCTGGGGACACGGCCTGGGGACATGGGGACATCCCCTGGGGACAGGGACATCCCCCCTGGGGACAGGGACACCCCCCCTGGGGACAGGGACACCCCCCTGGGGACACTGGGGACACGGCCTGGGGACATGGGGACACCCCCCCTGGGGACATGGGGACACCCCCCCTGGGGACAGGGACACCCCCCTGGGGACAGGGACACCCCCCTGGGGACAGGGACACCCCCCTGGGGACATGGGGACACGGCCTGGGGACAGGAACACCCCCTGGGGACATGGGGACACGGCCTGGGGACAGGGACACCCCCCTGGGGACAGGGACACCCCCCTGGGGACAGGGACACGGCCTGGGGACACTGGGGACACGGCCTGGGGACAGGGACACCCCCCCTGGGGACATGGGGACAGGGCCTGGGGACAGGGACACACCCCTGGGGACAGGGACACGGCCTGGGGACATGGGGACACGGCCTGGGGACAGGGACACCCCCCCTGGGGACAGGGACACGGCCTGGAGACATGGGGACACGGCCTGGGGACGGGGACACCCCCTGGGGACAGGGACACCCCCCTGGGGACAGGGACACCCCCCTGGGGACAGGGACACCCCCCCTGGGGACATGGGGACAGGGCCTGGGGACAGGGACACCCCCCCTGGGGACATGGGGACACGGCCTGGAGACATGGGGACACGGCCTGGGGACAGGGACACCCCCCCTGGAGACATGGGGACACGGCCTGGGGACAGGGACACCCCCCCTGGGGACAGGGACACCCCCCCTGGGGACATGGGGACACGGCCTGGGGATGGGGACACCCCCTGGGGACATGGGGACACCCCCTGGGGACATGGGGACACCCCCTGGGGACAGGGACATGGGGACACTGGGGACACGGCCCGGGGACGGGGACACCCCCTGGGGACATGGGGACACGGCCTGGGGACAGGGACACTCCCCCAGGACACGGCCTGGGGACAGGGACAGGGCCTGGGGACATGGCCTGGGGACAAGGACACCCCCTGGGGACAGGGACATGGGGACACGGCCTGGGGACAGGGACACCCCCCCTGGGGACAGGGACACCCCCCCGGGGACAGGGACACCCCCTGGGGACAGGGCCCGGGGACAGGGACACCCCCTGGGGACAGGGCCAGGGGACAGGGACACCCCCCCTGGGGACAGGGACACCCCCCCTGCGGACAGGGACACTCCCCCAGGACATGGCCTGGGGACAGGGACACTCCCTGGGGAGAGGAACAGCCCAGAGTGACACCCCGGGGTGCCCAGGGGACAGGGAGGGGACAGGGAGGGGACAGGGAGGGGACAGGGCCAGCGCAGTGTCCCCACCTGGAGAAGGAGCTCTCGGACGTGATGTCCTTGGGGGTTCGCACGGCAGGGAAGTTGCGCTTGGGCTGTGACACTGCGGGGACAGCGCGGGGACACGGGGACACGGGGACACGGGGGGACACGGGGGGACACGGGGACATGGGGACATGGGGGGGACATGGGGACATGGGGGGGACACGGGGATATGGGGACATGGGGGGACACGGGGGGACAGGGGGGGACACGGGGACACGGGTGGACACAGGGACACGGGGGACATGGGGACACGGGGGACATGGGGACACGGGGGGACACGGGGATATGGGGGGGACACGGGGGACATGGGGACACGGGGGGACACGGGGATATGGGGGGGACACGGGGGACATGGGGACACGGGGGGACACGGGGATATGGGGGGGACACGGGGGGACACAGGGACACGGGGGACATGGGGACACGGGGGGACACGGGGACATGGGGGGACACGGGGATATGGGGACATGGGGACATGCGGACACGGGGGGACACGGGGGGACATGGGGGGGACACGGGGGACATGGGGACACGGGGGGACACGGGGACATGGGGGGACACGGGGATATGGGGACATGGGGACATGGGGGACACGGGGGACATGGGGACACGGGGGGACATGGGGACATGGGGGGACACGGGGACACGGGGGGACATGGGGGACATGGGGGTACATGGGGGGACACGGGGGACATGGGGGGACACGGGGACACGGGGGGACATGGGGGACATGGGGGTACATGGGGGGACACGGGGACACGGGGGGACATGGGGGACATGGGGGTACATGGGGGGACACGGGGGACATGGGGGGACACGGGGACACGGGGGGACATGGGGGACATGGGGGTACATGGGGGGACACGGGGGACATGGGGGGACACGGGGACATGGGGGGGACACGGGGGGACATGGGGGAATATGGAGGGGACACAAGAGGGGACATGGGGGGGACATGGGGGTGACACAGAGGGACACAAGGGGGACACAGTCACATGACCCTCAGCAGCCAATCAGTGATGCCCGCCCTGCCCCTCCCACCTGTCAATCACTGCCCCACCCTGCCACTGCCCCACCCACCCAGCAGCCAATCAGCAGCACCCTCCCTGCCCCACCCAGCTGTCAATCACTGCCCCACCCGGCTGTCAATCACTGCCCCACCCAGCTGTCAATCACTGCCCCGCCTGGCTGTCAATCACTGCCCCACCCAGCTGTCAATCATTGCCCCACCCAGCTGTCAATCACTGCCCCACCCAGCTGCCAATCACTGCCCCACCCAGCTGTCAATCACTGCCCCACCCGGCTGTCAATCACTGCCCCACCCAGCTGTCAATCACTGCCCCACCCGGCTGTCAATCACTGCCCCACCCGGCTGTCAATCACTGCCCCACCCAGCTGTCAATCATTGCCCCACCCGGCTGTCAATCACTGTCCCGCCCAGCTGTCAATCACTGCCCTGCCCCGCCCCCTCACCTGTGACCGGCTGTGACTTTTCGGAAGTGCCATCCCCGGGCTCCTCCTTGGGACCCCCGACCCTGGGGGGACACGGGGACAGGGTGTCACCACAGTGTCCCCTCGATGTCCCCGGTGACCCCTCTGTGACCTCCGGTGACCTCTGTGACCCCTCCATGACCCCTGTGACCCCTCTGTGACCTCCCCGTGACCCCTGTGTCCTGTGACCCCTCTGTGACCTCCCTGTGACCCCTGTGACCCCTCCATGACCCCTGTGACCCCTCCATGACCTCCCCGTGCCCCTGTGTCCCGTGACCCCTCTGTGACCCCTGTGACCCCTCCATGACCTCCCCGTGACCCCCAGTGTCCCCTGTGACCCCTCCATGACCCCTGTGACCCCTCCATGACCCCTGTGACCCCTCCATGACCTCCCGTGACCTCCCTGTGACCCCCCCTTAACCCCAGTGTCCCCCCCCATGTCCCCATGTCCCCTCCTGCCCTCCCATGTCCCCCCCCATCCCAGTGTCCCCCTCCCACTCCCAGTATGGCTCTGTCCAACCCAGTGAGGCCCAGGCCCCGGGACCCCCTGTCCCCATGTCCCCCAATGTCCCAATGTCCCCAATGTCCCCAGTGTCCCCAATGTCCCTGTGTCCCCAATGTCCCCAATTTCCCCATGTCCCCCCATGTCCCCAATGTCCCCACTGTCCCCAATGTCCCCCACTGTCCCCACTGTCCCCGTGTCCCCAATGTCCCCAATGTCCCCAATGTCCCCATGTCCCCAATGTCCCCAGTGTCCCCAATGTCCCCAATGTCCCCATGTCCCCAATGTCCCCATGTCCCCACTGTCCCCAATGTCCCCCATGTCCCCAGTGTCCCCAATGTCACCAATGTCCCCGTGTCCCCAATGTCCCCAGTGTCCCCAGTGTCCCCAATGTCCCCAATGTCCCCAGTATCCCTGTGTCCCCATGTCCCCAATGTCCCCAATGTCCCCAGTGTCCCCAATGTCCCCAATGTCCCCAATGTCCCCATGTCCCCGTACCTCTGGACGCGGGAGGGGGGCGCGAAGACGCCGTGCTTGGGGGGGCAGGTGAAGTAGCGCACCCCGAAAACGGAGCCGTCGTGTTTGCCTCCCGCAGAGTCCAGCTCCACCCCGAACCAGTACCCTGCGGGGACACGGGGACGTTGGGGACATTCGGGGACATTGGCGACATTGGGGGACATTGGGGACATTGGGGGACATTAGGGACATTGGGGACATTGGGGACATTGGGGGACATTAGGGACATTGGGGACATTGGGGACATTGGGGGACATGGGGACATTGGGGACATTGGGGACATGGGGACAGTGGGGACAGTGGGGACATTGGGGACAGTGGGGACATTAGGGGACATGGGGGGACACGGGGACATGGGGACATTGGGGGGGACATTGGGACATTGGGGGGACGTGGAGGGGACATGGAGAGGACACGGGGACATAAACGGGGACATCGAGGGGGAAATGGGGACATGGGGACACAGGGACATTGCGGGGAGACAGGGACATGGGGACATTGGGGACATTGGGGGACATGGGGACATTGGGGGGGACACGGGGACATTGGCGGGGACGTGGGGGGGACACAGGGACATTGAGGGGGACATGGAGAGGACACGGCGGGGACATGGGGACATTGGGGGGACACAGGGACATGGGGACATGGAGGGGGGACATTGGGGACATTAGGGGACATGGCGGGGACATGGGGACATTGGGCGGGACACAGGGACATGGGGACATGGAGGGGGGACATTGGGGACATGGCGGGACATTGAGGACATTAGGGGACATGGTGGGGACATGGGGACATTGGGCAGGACATGGAGAGGGGACATGGAGAGGACATGGGGACATTAGGGGGGACATTGAGGGGACACAGGGGGACACGGGGACATTGGGGGGGACATGGGAACATGGAGGGGGGACATGGGGGGGACATGGAGTGGGACATGGAGGGGACATGGGGACATTAGGGAGACATGGGGGGGGACATGGGGGGACATTAGGAGGTGACACGGGGACATTGGGACATGGAGAGGGGACATGGGGACATTAGGGGGGACATTGAGGGGACACAGGGGGACACGGGGACATTGGGGGGGACATGGGGACATTAGGAGGGACATGGGGACATGGAGGGGGGACATGGGGGGGACGTGGAGTGGGACATGGAGGGGACATGGGGACATTAGGGGGGACATGGGGGGGACATGGCAGGGGACACAGGGGACACGGAGGAGGGTCTCAGGGGGGTCCCATAGGGGGTTTCAAGGGGGTCCCACCCCAGAGGGGGATCCATGGGGGTCCTGGGGGGTCTGGGAGGGTCCCTCCCGGGGGGTCTGGGGGTCCCAACCCAGTGGTCCCGGAGGCTCTGGGGGTCCCTCCCGGGAGTCCCGGGGGGTCTGGGGGTCTCTCCCGGGGGGTCTGTGGGGGTCCCCTCCTGGGGGTCCCAGGGGGTCCCGGGGGGTCTGGGGGTCCCGAGGGGTCTGTGAGGGTCCCACCCAGGGGTCCCAGGGGTCTGGGGGTCTCTCCCGGGGGTCCTGGGGGGTGTGTGAGGGTCCCCTCACGGGGGTCCCGGGGGGTCTGGGGGTCTCTCCCGGGGGTCCCGGGGGTCCTGGGGGGTCTGTGAGGGTCCCCTCATGGGGGTCCCGGGGGGTCTGGGGGTCTGGGGGTCTCTCCCGGGGGTCCCGGGGGTCCTGGGGGGTCTGTGAGGGTCCCCTCCTGGGGGTCCCGGGGGGTCTGGGGGTCTCTCCCGGGGGTCCCGGGGGGTCTGTGGGGGTCTGTGAGGGTCCCCTCCTGGGGGTCCCAGGGGGTCCCGGGGGTCCTGGGGGGTCTGTGAGGGTCCCACCCAGGGGTCCCAGGGGTCTGGGGGTCTCTCGCGGGGGTCGCGGGGGTCTCCGGCTCACCGGGCGCGAAGTCGGTGCGGCCGTAGAAGCGAGCGCGGCCCTGGCGCTGTCCTGCCACCAGCACCGCGTCCCCCGGGGCCACGCGGCGTCCCTCGCGGTCCAGCCACGCCCCGCCCCTCTTCCGGGACCCTGGGGGCGGGGCCAGAGTGACCACACCCACCCCGGACACACCCATCCCAGCCCCGCCCCGCCCCTCTTCCGGGAGCCTGGGGGCGGGGCCAGAGTGACCACACCCACCTCGGACACACCCATCCCAGCCACGCCACGCCCCTCTTCCGGGACCCTGGGGGCGGGGCCACGGTGACCACACCCACCCTGGACACACCCATCCCAGCCCCGCCCTGCCCCTCTTCCGGGACCCTGGGGGCGGGGCCACGGTGACCACACCCACCCTGGACACACCCATCCCAGCCCCGCCCCGCCCCTCTTCCGGGACCCTGGGGGCGGGGCCACGGTGACCACACCCACCTCGGACACACCCATCCCAGCCCCGCCCCGCCCCTCTTCCGCGAGCCTGGGGGCGGGGGCAGAGTGACCACACCCACCCTGACACACCCATCCCAGCCACGCCCCGCCCCTCTTCCGCGAGCATGGGGGCGGGGGCAGAGTGACCACACCCTCCCTGGCCACACCCATCCCAGCCACGCCCCGCCCCTCTTCCGCGAGCATGGGGGCGGGGCCACGGTGACCACACCCTCCCTGGCCACACCCATCCCGGCCACACCCCGCCCCTCTTCCGGGACCCTGGGGGCGGGGCCATGATGACCACACCCACCATGGCCACGCCCCTGCACTGCCACACCCATCCCAGCCACGCCCCTCTTTCGGGACCCTGGGGGCGGGGCCACGGTGACCACACCCTGCCACGCCCATCCCAGCCACACCCAGACCACGCCCCTTCTTGACCCCACCCTGGCCAGGCCACGCCCCCACCCAGACCACGCCCATTAGAGCCCGAGGGGTGGGAGGGACTCAGGGGGACCCCAGAATTTGGGGAGGGGTTCGGGGTGTCCCCATAATTTGGGGAGGGGTTTGGGGGTCCCCCGAATTTGGGGAGGGGTCTGAGAGGGGTTTCCCAAATTTGGGGAGGGGCTCAGGGGTTCCCATAATTTGGGGAGGGGTCTCCATAATTTGGGGAGGGGTCTCCATAATTTGGGGAGGGGTCGGGGGTCCCCTGAATTTTGGGAGGGGTTCGGGGGGGGTCCCCCGAATTTGGGGAGGGGTCTCAGGGGGTCCCCCGAATTTTGGGGAGGGGTCTCAGGGGGGTGCCCCGAATTTGGGGAGGGGTCTCAGGGGGTCCCCCGAATTTTGGGGAGGGGTCTCAGGGGGGTGCCCCGAATTTGGGGAGGGGTCTCAGGGGGGTGCCCCGAATTTGGGGAGGGGTCTCAGGGGGGGGTGCCCCGAATTTGGGGAGGGGTCTCGGTACCTCTCTTGTCCTTGCGGGACTTGTGGGGGGCTCGGGCCGGGGGTCCCGGGGGGCTCGGGGGGGGCGATGGCGCCGGGGGCTGCTCCTCAGCCTTGGAGATCTTCGACACCGAGGCGAAGATGCCTGCGACCAGTACGGACCAGTATGGACCAGTATGGACCAGTACGGACCGGTACGGACCAGTATGGACCGGTACGGACCAGTATGGACCAGTATGGACCAGTACGGACCGGTACGGACCAGTATGGACCAGTACGGACCAGTATAGGCCAGTATGGACCAGTATGGACCAGTACGGACCAGTATGGACCAGTATGGACCAGTACGGACCGGTACGGACCAGTACGGACCAGTACGGACCAGTATAGGCCAGTATGGACCAGTATGGACCAGTACGGACCAGTATGGACCAGTATGGACCAGTATAGACCCCAGCATGGACCAGTATGGACCAGTACAGACCGGTACGGACCAGTACGGACCAGTATAGGCCAGTATGGACCAGTATGGACCAGTACAGACCAGTATGGACCAGTATGAACCAGTCTGGACCAGTGTGAACCAGTCCAACCCAGTATAAACCAGTCCAAACCAGTACGAACCAGTCCAGACCAGTATAACCCAGTCCAACCCAGTCTGAACCAGTCCAAACCAGTATGACCCCGCCCACACCAGTATAAACCAGTCCAAACCAGTATAAGCCAGTCGAACCCAGTATGAAAGAGTCCAGACCAGTATGAACCAGTCCAAACCAGTATGACCCCGCCCACACCAGTATGAACCAGTCCAGACCAGTACAGCCCAACCCAGGGGCACAGGAGAAATCTCCCCCAGCCCCAAAAAGGTCCAGGGAAGCCCCCCAGGGGTCTCCCCACCCCCCAGAGGGTCCCGGGGGTCCCCAGGGGGTTCCCAGGGTGTCCTGGGGGGTCCCGAGGGTCTCAGGGTGTCCCAGGGAGTACCAGGGGTGTCTCGGGGGGGGGTCCCGGGGGTGTCCTGGGGGTCCCAGAGGGTCCCAGGGGTGTCCTGGGGGGTCTCGGGGGGTCCCGGGGAGGCCTGGGGGTCCCTGGTGTCCCAGGGGCTGTCCCAGAGGTGTCCCAGGGGGTCCCAGGGGGGTCCCGGGGGTCTTGGGGTATCCCAGGGGTGTCCCAGGGGGTCCCAGAGGGTCCCGGGGGGGTCCCAGGGGTGTCCCAGGGGTGTCCCAGGGGTGTCCCGGGGGGGTCCCGGGGGGGTCCCGGGGGGTCCCAGGGTGTCCCGGGGGTGTCCCAGGGGTGTCCCAGGGGGGTCCCGGGGGTCTTGGGGTGTCCCAGGGGTGTCCCAGGGGTGTCCCAAGGTGTCCTGGGGGTTCCGGGGTGTCCCAGGGGTGTCCCAGGGGTGTCCTGGGGGGGTCTCAGGGGGGTCCCAGAGGGTCCCAGGGGTGTCCCAGGGGTATCCCAAGGGTGTCCCAGGGGGGTCCCGGGGGTCTTGGAGTATCCCAGGGGTGTCCCAAGGGGTCCCAGAGGGTTCCAGAGGGGGTCCCAGGGGTGTCCCGGGTGTCCTGGGGGGGTCTCGGGGGGGTCCCAGGGGGTCCCAGGGTGTCCCAGGGGTGTCCTGGAGGGTTCCGGGGGGTCCCAGGGGTTCTGGGGTGTCCCGGGGGTGTCCTGGGGGTGTCCCAGGGGTGTCCCGGGGGTGTCCCAAGTGTCTCGGGGGGGTCCCGGGGGTGTCCCAGAGGGTCCCAGGGGTGTCCCAGTGGTGTCCCGGGGGGTCCCGGGGGGGTCCCAGGGGTGTCCCAGGGGTGTCCCAGGGGTGTCCCAAGGGGTCCCGGGTGTCCCGGGGGGGTCCCAGGGGTGTCCCAGGGGTGTCCCAGGGGGTCCCAGGGGTGTCCCAAGGTGTCCCGGGGGTGTCCCAGGGGTGTCCCAGGGGTGTCCTGGGGGTCTTGGGGTATCCCAGGGGTGTCCCAGGGGTGTCCCAAGTGTCCCGGGGGGGTCTCGGGGGGGTCCCGGGGGTGTCCCAGGCATGTCCCAAGGTGTCCTGGGTGTCCCGGGGGGGTCCCAGAGGGTCCCGGGGGGGTCTCGGGGGGTCCCAGGGTGTCCCAAGGTGTCCCAAGTGTCCCGGGGGGGTCCCGGGGGTGTCCCAGGGGTGTCCCAAGGTGTCCCAGAGGTGTCCCAGGGGGTCCCAGGGGGTCCCGGGGGGGCTCGCGGGGGTCCGTACCCTGCTTGGGGGGGCAGATGAAGTAGCGCACGCCCCCCACGCTGCCGTCGTTCTTGCCCTCGGGCTCGTCCAGCTCCACCCCTGCCCACTGCCCGCTGGCGAACGCCGTGGTGCCGCAGAAGCGCAGGGTGCCCACCTGGGGACAGGGGACAGCAGGGGGACACTGGGGGGACCCCCAAAAAACCCCCCAAAAAAACCCCGATCTCAAAAAAAAACCCAATCCCCCAAAAAACCCCAATTCTAAAAAATCCCAAATCTGAAAACAAAATCGAACTCCAGCGAACGCCGTGGTGCCGCAGAAGCGCAGCGTGCCCACCTGGGGACAGGGGACAGCGCGGTGACACTGGGGGGACAGGCGGGACCCCCAAAAAACCCCCCAAAAAAAACCCCAATCCCAAAAAAGAACCGATCCAAAGAAAAACAATTCCAAAAAAATCCCAAATCTGAAAACAAAGTCGAACTCCAGCGAAGGCCGCGGAGCTGCAGAGTGCAGCGTGCCCACCTGGGGACAGGGGACATCAGGGTGACACTGGGGGGACAGGCGGGACCCCCAGAAAACCCCCCAAAAAAACCCCCGATCCCAAAAAAAAACCAACTCCCCAAAAAACCCCAATTCCAAAAAATCCCAAATCTGAAAACAAAATCGAACTCCAGCGAAGGCTGCGGTGCTGCAGAGTGCAGGGTGCCCACCTGGGGACAGGGGACAGCAGGGTGACACTGGGGGGACAGGCGGGACCCCCAGAAAACCCCCCCAAAAAAACCCCCATCCCAAAAAAACCCCAATCCCAAAAAAACTCCGAAATCTTCCCTGAACACCAAAATCTCCCACTGAGCGCTGGCGAAGGCCGTGGTGCCGCAGAAGCGCAGCGTGCCCACCTGGGGACAGGGGACAGCAGGGTGACACTGGGGGGACCCCCAGAAAACCCCCCAAAAAAACCCCAATCCCAAAAAAGAACCGATCCAAAGAAAAACAATTCCAAAAAAATCCCAAATCTGAAAACAAAATCGAACCCCAGCGAAGGCCGTGGTGCTGCAGAGTGCAGTGTGCCCACCTGGGGACAGGGGACAGCAGGGTGACACTGGGGGGACCCCCAGAAAACCCCCCCAAAAAAACCCCGATCTCAAAAAAAACCCAACTCCCAAAAAACCCCAATTCTAAAAAATCCCAAATCTGAAAACAAAATCGAACCCCAGCGAAGGCCGTGGTGCTGCAGAGTGCAGGGTGCCCACCTGGGGACAGGGGACACTGAGGGGACATCGGGTGACAGATGGGACCCCCCCAAAAAACCCAAACACCCCCAAAAAAACTGATCCAAAAAACCTCAATCCCAAAAAAACCCAATCTGAAAAAAACCCCAAATCCAAAGTCGTCCCTGAACTCCAGCGAACGCCGTGGTGCCGCAGAGTGCAGTGTGCCCACCTGGGGACAGGGGACACTGAGGGGACACCAAGGTGACACTGTGGGGACACCAGGGGGACACTGTAAAGACACTGTGGGGACACTGTGGGGACCCTGGGGTGACACTGAGGGGACACCAAGGTGACACTGTGGGGACACCGGGGTGACACTGGGGTGACACTGGGGTGACAGCAGAACCACGAAATAAAGAGTAGCAGGAGAGTGACACTGAGGTGACACTGCGGTGACACTGAGGGGACACCAGGGGGACAGCCGAACCCCAAAATAGACAGCAGCAGGAGGGTGACACTGAGGTGACACTGAGGTGACACCAGAGGGACACTGAGGTGACAGCGGAACTCCAAAATAAAGAGCAGCAGGAGGGTGACACTGAGGTGACACCAAGGTGACACTGTGGGGACACCAGGGGGACACTGTGAACACACTGTGGGGACACTGTGGGGACCCTGGGGTGACACTGAGGGGACACTGGGGTGACAGCAGAACCCCGAAATAAAGAGCAGCAGCAGGGTGACACTGGTGGCTCTGAGGTGACACCAGAGGGACACTGAGGTGACACTGGGGTGACAGCGGAACCCCGAAATAAAGAGCAGCAGGAGGGTGGCACTGGCGGTGTCCCAGGAGGGTGACCCAGGGTGACATGGAGAGGTTTGGGGTGACCCAGGGTGACACGGGGCAGGATTAGGGTGACACAGGTGACACAGGGTGACATTGGGGTGATCCAGGGTGACATGGGGCAGGATTAGGGTGACACAGGTGACACAGGCTGACATTGGGGTGACTCTGAGGTGACCCAAAGTGACACAGGGTGACATGGGAAGGTTTGGGGTGACATAGGGTGACCCAAGGTGACACAGGGTGACACATGGCAGGGTTGGGGTGACATTGGGGTGACACAGGGTGACAATGAGGTGACACATGGTGACACACAGGTGACACAGGGAGGTTTGAGGTGACACAGGGTGACAATGGGGTGACAATGGGGTGACACACAGGTGACACAGACCTTGCCGCTGTCCAGCCGCACCCTGTCCCCGAGCTGCAGCCCCAGGCAGAGCAGCATCAGTGTCCCCGGCAGGTTGTCGTAGTTGGGCAGGGTGACGCGCGGCAGGGTTGGGGTGACACAGGGTGACACAGGGTGACAATGGGGTGACACAGGGTGACACAGGGTGACACAGGGTGACACACAGACCTTTCCGCTGTCCAGCCGCACCCTGTCCCCGAGCTGCAGCCCCAGGCAGAGCAGCATCAGTGTCCCCGGCAGGTTGTCGTAGTTGGGCAGGGTGACGCGCGGCAGGGTTGGGGTGACACAGGGTGACACAGGGTGACACAGGGTGACACACAGGTGACACAGACCTTTCCGCTGTCCAGCCGCACCCTGTCCCCGAGCTGCAGCCCCAGGCACAGCAGCATGAGCGTCCCCGGCAGGTTGTCGTAGTTGGGCAGGGTGACGCGCGGCAGGGTTGGGGTGACACAGGGTGACACTGGGTGACACAGGGTGACACAGGGTGACACAGGGTGACAATGAGGTGACACAGACCTTGCCGCTGTCCAGCCGCACCCTGTCCCCGAGCTGCAGCCCCAGGCAGAGCAGCATCAGTGTCCCCGGCAGGTTGTCGTAGTTGGGCAGGGTGACGCGCGGCAGGGTTGGGGTGACAATGGGGTGACAATGGGGTGACACAGGGTGACATTGGGGTGACAATGGGGTGACACAGGGTGACACAGGGTGACACAGACCTTTCCGCTGTCCAGCCGCACCCTGTCCCCGAGCTGCAGCCCCAGGCACAGCAGCATGAGTGTCCCCGGCAGGTTGTCGTAGTTGGGCAGGGTGACGCGCGGGAGGGTTGGGGTGACACAGGGTGACACAGGGTGACAATGAGGTGACACAGGGTGACACAGACCTTTCCGCTGTCCAGCCGCACCCTGTCCCCGAGCTGCAGCCCCAGGCACAGCAGCATGAGCGTCCCCGGCAGGTTGTCGTAGTTGGGCAGGGTGACATTGGGGTGACACAGGGTGACATTGGGGTGACACAGGGTGACACAGGGTGACACAGGGTGACACAGACCTTTCCGCTGTCCAGCCGCACCCTGTCCCCGAGCTGCAGCCCCAGGCAGAGCAGCATCAGTGTCCCCGGCAGGTTGTCGTAGTTGGGCAGGGTGACGCGCGGCAGGGTTGGGGTGACACAGGGTGACAATGGGGTGACAATGGGGTGACACAGGGTGACAATGAGGTGACACAAGGTGACACAGACCTTTCCGCTGTCCAGCCGCACCCTGTCCCCGAGCTGCAGCCCCAGGCACAGCAGCATGAGTGTCCCCGGCAGGTTGTCGTAGTTGGGCAGGGTGACGCGCGGCAGGGTTGGGGTGACACAGGGTGACACAGGGAGGTGACACAGGGTGACACAGACCTTTCCGCTGTCCAGCCGCACCCTGTCCCCGAGCTGCAGCCCCAGGCACAGCAGCATGAGTGTCCCCGGCAGGTTGTCGTAGTTGGGCAGGGTGACGCGCGGCAGGCTGCAGCTCAGCGGCACCGCGTCCAGCAGCAATCGCCGCAGCTCCCGCGCCGCCTCGGCCGCCTCGGCTCTGTCCAGCGCCATGTCCGTGGGGTCCGGGACCACCTCGGCCGCCACCTGCCCCTTGCTGTTCTGGGGGGGCAACGGGGGGCGCGTCTGGGGTGGCCCTGGGTGGCCTTGTGGCTCCCGTGGGAACCCCAGGACTGTGTGGCCTCAGAAGTTCTGATGTCCCCGAAACACCCCAGGACTCCCCCACTGTGTCCCCAGGACCCCTCAGAACCTCCCCACTGTCCCCAGGACCCCCCCAACCTCTGTCTCCCAAATCCCTCCCAAATCCCAAACCCCAAATCCCCCAAAATCCCCAAATCCCCCAAACCCCAAATTCCCCAAATTCCCCAAATCCCCCAAACTCCAAACCCCAAACCCCAAATCTCCCAAATCCCCCAAATCCCAAACCCCAAATCCCAAATCCCCCAAATCCCCCAAATCCCCCAAACCCCAAACCCCAAATCCCCCAAATCCCCCAAAGCCCAAACCCCAAATCCCAAATCTCCCAAATCCCCCAAACCCCAAACCCCAAATCCCAAATCCCCCAAATCCAAACTCCAAACCCCAAACCCCAAACCCCAAATCTCCCAAATCCCCCAAATCCCTCCCAAATCCCAAATCCCAAACCCCAAATCTCCCAAATCCCCCAAATCCCTCCCAAATCCCAAACCCCAAATCCCAAATCTCCCAAATACCCCAAACCCCAAACCCCAAACCCCAAATCTCCCAAATCCCCCAAACCCCAAACCCCAAACCCCAAACCCCAAACCCCAAATCTCCCAAATCCCCCAAACCCCAAACCCCAAATCCCCAAATCCCCCAAACCCCAAATTCCCCAAATCCCCCAAATCCCCCAAACCCCAAACCCCAAATCCCCCAAATCCCCCAAAGCCCAAACCCCAAATCCCAAATCCCCCAAATCCCCCAAACCCCAAATTCCCCAAATCCCCCAAAGCCCAAACCCCAAATCCCAAATCCCCCAAATCCCCCAAACCCCAAACCCCAAACCCCAAATCCCCCAAATCCCCCAAACCCCAAATCCCCCAAATCCCCCAAAGCCCAAACCCCAAATACCAAATCTCCCAAATCCCCCAAACCCCAAACCCCAAATCCCAAATCCCCCAAATCCAAACTCCAAACCCCAAACCCCAAATCTCCCAAATCCCCCAAACCCCAAATCCCCCAAATCCCTCCCAAATCCCAAACCCCAAACCCCAAATCCCCCAAATCCCCCAAACCCCAAACCCCAAATTCCCCAAATTCCAAACCCCAAACCCCAAATCTCCCAAATCCAAACTCCAAACCCCAAACTCCAAACCCCAAATCTCCCAAATCCCCCAAATCCCTCCCAAATCCCAAATCCCCCAAATCCCCCAAACCCCAAATCCCAAATCTCCCAAATCCAAACTCCAAACCCCAAACTCCAAACCCCAAATCTCCCAAATCCCCCAAATCCCTCCCAAATCCCAAATCCCCCAAATCCCCCAAACCCCAAATCCCAAATCCCCCAAATCCCCCAAAGCCCAAACCCCAAATCCCAAATCCCCCAAATCCCCCAAATCCCCCAAACCCCAAATCTCCCAAATCTCCCAAATCCCCCAAATCTCCCAAACCCCAAACCCCAAATCCCCCAAATCCCCCAAATCCCCCAAACCCCAAACCCCAAATCCCCCAAAGCCCAAACCCCAAATCCCAAATCCCCCAAATCCCCCAAATCCCCCAAACCCCAAATCTCCCAAATCTCCCAAATCCCCCAAATCTCCCAAATCCCAAACCCCAAATCCCCCAAATCCCCCAAACCCCAAACCCCAAATCCCCCAAATCCCCCAAATCCCAAACCCCAAACCCCAAATCCCCCAAATCCCCCAAACCCCAAATTCCCCAAATCCCCCAAACCCCAAACCCCAAATCCCAAATCCCCCAAATCCCCCAAATCCCCCCCAAATCCCCCAAATCCCCAAACCCCAAATCTCCCAAATCCAAACTCCAAACCCCAAACCCCAAACCCCAAATTCCCCAAATCCCCCAAATCCCCCAAATCCCTGACCCCACCCTGAGCCCCCCGGAGCCCCCCACCCCAAAATCCCCCCCACAGCCCCCCAAAGCCCCCCGTACCCTCAGGGTGGGGTCAGCCCCGTGCTCCAGCAGGCAGCGCACAGCCCCAAACCCCAAATTCCCCAAATTCCCCAAATCCCTGACCCCACCCCGAGCCCCCCCGCAGCCCCCCGCCCCAAAATCGCCCCCAAAGCCCCCCAAAGCCCCCCGTACCCTCAGGGCGGGGTCGGCGCCGTGCTCCAGCAGGCAGCGCACAGCCCCAAACCGCAAACCCCAAACCCCAAATTCCCCAAATTCCCCAAATCCCTGACCCCCCCCGGAGCCCCCCGCCCCAAAATCGCCCCCAAAGCCCCCCAAAGCCCCCCAAAGCCCCCCAAAGCCCCCCGTACCCTCAGGGCGGGGTCGGCGCCGTGCTCCAGCAGGCAGCGCACAGCCCCCAGGCAGAGGTTGGAGGCCGCGATGTGCAGAGCTGTGCCGTGGCTGAAATCGCTGCACGTGGAGTGCAGCACTGCGGGCAACGGGGGGGAAACTGAGGCACGGGGGGCACCCCGAAAACACGGGGAGGGTCGCGGAAATATGGGGGACCCCAAAAAACCCCGGGGAAACTGAGGCACGGCAAGTGGGGACCCCAAAAACACCAAAACCGGAGGGGAAACTGAGGCATGGGAAGGGCAGGACCCCAAATCCAGAGGGGAAACTGAGGCACGGGGCACGGGGGGCACCCCGAAAACACGGGGAGGGTCGCAGAAATATGGGGGACCCTAAAAAACCCCGGGGAAACTGAGGCACGGCAAGGGCAGGACCCCAAAAACACCAAAACCGGAGGGGAAACTGAGGCACAGCCACCAGGGGAGACCCCAAAACCACTGAAACCAGAGGGGAAACTGAGGCACGGGGCACAGGGGGCACCCCAAAAACACGGGGAGGGTCGCGGAAATACGGGGGACCCCAAAAAACCCCGGGGAAACTGAGGCACGGCAAGTGGGGACCCCAAATCCAGAGGGGAAACTGAGGCACAGCAAGGGCACGACCCCAAAAACACCAAAAACAGAGGGGAAACTGAGGCACGGGGCACGGGGGGCACCCCGAAAACACAGGGAGGGTCGCAGAAATATGGGGGACCCCAAAAAACCCCGGGGAAACTGAGGCACAGCAAGGGGGAGACCCCAAAACCACTGAAACCGGAGGGGAAACTGAGGCACGGGGCACGGGGGGCACCCCCAAAACACCAAAACCGGAGGGGAAACTGAGGCACGGGGCACGGGAGGCACCCCAAAAACACGGGGAGGGTCGCAGAAATACGGGGGACCCCAAAAAACCCCGGGGAAACTGAGGCACGGGAAGGGCAGGACCCCAAAAACACCAAAACCGGAGGGGAAACTGAGGCACGGGGCACGGGGGGCACCCCAAAAACACGGGGAGGGTCGCAGAAATATGGGGGACCCCAAAAAACCCCGGGGAAACTGAGGCACGGCAAGCGGGGACCCCAAATCCAGAGGGGAAACTGAGGCACGGGGCACGGGGGGCACCCCGAAAACACGGGGAGGGTCGCAGAAATATGGGGGACCCCAAAAAACCCCGGGGAAACTGAGGCACGGGAAGGGCAGGACCCCAAATCCAGAGGGGAAACTGAGGCACAGCAAGGGCAGGACCCCAAAACTGTGGGCGGGGTCGGGGACACCGAAGGGGCCACCCCAAACCTCAGTGCCTGCCCTCCCCTCGGGGTTTTGGGGTGTCAATCCCGATTTTGGGGTGTCAGTCCCGATTTTGGGGTGTCTGTCCCGATTTTGGGGGCTCAGTCCCCATCTGGGGGGGTTCAGTCCCGGATTTTTGGGGGGTCCCCTCACCTCGGGGCGCGGCGGCGCGCAGCAGCGTGAGGACGAGCTCGGGGACACCCAAGGGGTGGGGACAACCTCCCCTCGGGGTTTTGGGGTGTCCCTGTCACCACTGGGGTATCAATCCCGATTTTGGGGTGTCAATCCCGATTTTGGGGGTTCACTCCCGGTTTTTTGGGGTCCCCTCACCTCGGGGCGCGGCGGCGCGCAGCAGCGTGCGGATGAGCTCGGGGACACTGAATGGGACAGTCCAACCCGCCCCTCGGGGTTTTGGGGTGTCAATCCCGATTTTGGGGTATCAATCCCGATTTTGGGGGTTCAGTCCCGATTTTGGGGGTTCAGTCCCGGTTTGGGGGGTCAGTTTTGGGGTCCGCTCACCTCGGGGCGCGGCGGCGCGCAGCAGCGTGCGGATGAGCTCGGGGACACTGAATGGGACAGTCCAACCCGCCCCTCGGGGTTTTGGGGTGTCAATCCCGATTTTGGGGTGTCAATCCCGATTTTGGGGGTTCACTCCCGGTTTTTTGGGGTCCCCTCACCTCGGGGCGCGGCGGCGCGCAGCAGCGTGCGGATGAGCTCGGGGACACCCAAGGGGTGGGGACAATCTCCCCTCGGGGTTTTGGGGTGTCCCTGTCACTCTGGGGGTATCAATCCCAGTTTTGGGGTATCAATCCGGATTTTGGGGTATCAATCCCGATTTTGGGGGTTCACTCCCGGTTTTTTGGGGTCCCCTCACCTCGGGGCGCGGCGGCGCGCAGCAGCGTGCGGATGAGCTCGGGGACACTGAATGGGACAGTCCAACCCGCCCCTCGGGGTTTTGGGGTGTCAATCCCGATTTTGGGGTGTCAATCCCGATTTTGGGGGTTCACTCCCGGTTTGGGGGGTCAGTTTTCGGGGTCCCCTCACCTCGGGGCGCGGCGGCGCGCAGCAGCGTGCGGATGAGCTCGGGGACACTGAATGGGACAGTCCAACCTGCCCCTCGGGGTTTTGGGGTGTCAATCCCGATTTTGGGGTATCAATCCCGATTTTGGGGGGTCAGTCCCGGTTTGGGGGGTCAGTTTTTGGGGTCCCCTCACCTCGGGGCGCGGCGGCGCGCAGCAGCGTGAGGACGAGCTCGGGGACACCCAAGGGGTGGGGACAACCTCCCCTCGGGATTTTGGGGCGTCCCTGTCACCACTGGGGTATCAATCCCGATTTTGGGGTATCAATCCCGATTTTGGGGGTTCACTCCTGGTTTTTTGGGGTCCCCTCACCTCGGGGCGCGGCGGCGCGCAGCAGCGTGAGGACGAGCTCGGGGACACTGAATGGGACAGTCCAACCCGCCCCTCGGGGTTTTGGGGTGTCAATCCCGATTTTGGGGTGTCAATCCCGATTTTGGGGGTTCACTCCCGGTTTGGGGGGTCAGTTTTCGGGGTCCCCTCACCTCGGGGGGCGGCGGCGCGCAGCAGCGTGCGGATGAGCTCGGGCACGTCGAAGTAAGCAGCATAGTGCAGCGCGTTCATGTGAGTCCAGCGGCTGCGCAGCCCCGCGTCCCCGCCCAGCGCCAGCAGCCGCTGCGACAGCCGCACCGCCGCCGCCGGGTCACCTGCGGGGACAGTGACACCGTGATAGGGACAGGGACACCTTGGGGACATCGATAGGGACAGCCGCACGGCCGCCGCCGGGTCACCTGCAGGGACAGGGACACCGTGATAGGGACAGGGACACCTTGGGGACATCGATAGGGACAGCCGCACGGCCGCTGCCGGGTCACCTGCGGGGACAGGGACACCTTGGGGACATCGATAGGGACAGCCGCACGGCCGCCGCCGGGTCACCTGCAGGGACAGGGACAGGTTGGGGACACCTTGGGGACATTGATAGGGACAGGGACACACTGCTGCGACAGCCGCACGGCCGCCGCCGGGTCACCTGCGGGGACAGGGACACCTTGGGGACATCGATAGGGACAGGGACACCTTGGGGACATTGACAGGGACACCTTGGGGACATTGACAGGGACACCGCTGCGACAGCCACACGGCCGCCGCCGGGTCACCTGCGGGGACAGTGACACCTTGGGGACATCGATAGGGACAGTGACACCCTGACAGTGACACACTGATAGAGACGGGGACGCTGCTGCGACAGCCGCACGGCCGCCACCGGGTCACCTGCGGGGACAGGGACACCGTGATAGGGACAGTGACACCTCGGGGACATTGATAGGGATATCGATAGGGACAGCCGCACGGCCGCCGCCGGGTCACCTAGGGACAGGGACAGGTTGGGGACACCTTGGGGACGCCTTAGGGACAGGGACACCTTGGGGACATCGATAGGGACACTGCTGCGACAGCCGCACGGCCGCCGCCGGGTCACCTGCGGGACAGGGACAGGTTGGGGACATTGACAGGGACAGCCGCACGGCCGCCGCCGGGTCACCTGCGGGGACAGGGACACCGTGATAGGGACAGGGACACCTTGGGGACATTGATAGGGACAGGGACACACTGCTGCGACAGCCGCACCGCCGCCGCCGGGTCACCTGCGGGGACAGGGACACCGTGATAGGGACAGGGACACCTTGGGGACATTGATAGGGACAGCCGCACGGCCGCCGCCGGGTCACCTGCGGGGACAGTGACACCTTGGGGACACTTTAGGGGCAATTTGGGGACATTGGGGACACTTTGGGGACAGGTTGGGGACATTGGGAACACTTTGGGGACAATTTGGGGACATTGGGGACACTTTGGGGACACTTTGGGGACATTGGGGACACTTTAGGGGCAATTTGGGGACATTGGGGACAGGTTGGGGACATTGGGGACACTTTAGGGGCAATTTGGGGACATTGGGGACAATTTGGGGACATTGGGGACACTTTGGGGACACTGTCCCTGCCACCCACCGACGCCGTGCGCGCCGGCCTTGCAGGCGTAGTGCAGCAGCGTCATGTCCGTCAGTCCGTCACGGTCATCCACGTGGCAGCCGCGGCGCAGGATCTGCGGGGACAGCGCGGGGACACCCCCATGGCACCAGGGACACCCCCTGGGACACAGCGATGGCACCAGGGACACCCCATGGACAGCACGGGGACACCCCCATGGCACCGGTGTCACCCCCTCGGACACCCCGATGGCACCGGTGTCACCCCCTGGGACACCCCGATGGCACCAGGGACAGCGCAGGGACACCCCCATGGCACCAGGGACACCCCCTGGGACACAGCGATGGCACCCCAGGGACACCCTGGGACGCACCAATGTCACCAGGGACACCCCATGGACACCGCGGGGACACCAGGGACACCGCGGGGACACCTGTGTGACACCAGGGACAGTGCGGGGACACCCCCATGGCACCAGTGTCACCCCGGGACACCCCGATGGCACCGGTGTCACCCCCTGGGACACCCCGATGGCACCAGTGTCACCCTGGGACACACCGATGGCACCAGCGTCACCCCCTGGGACACACCGATGTCACCCCAGGGACACCCTGGGACACCCTGATGGCACCAGTGTCACCCCCTGGGACACAGCGATGTCACCAGGGACACCCTGGGACACACCGATGGCACCAGGGACAGCGCGGGGACACCCCGATGGCACCGGTGTCACCCCCTGGGACACAGCGATGGCACCAGGGACAGCGCGGGGACAGCCCGATGGCATCAGCGTCACCCTGGGACACAGCGATGTCACCCCAGGGACACCCCATGGACACTGCAGGGACACCAGGGACACCGCAGGGACACCGCGGGGACACCCGTGTCACACCAGGGACACCGCGGAGACACCAGGGACACACCAGGGACACCGCGGGGACACCCGTGTGACACCAGGGACACCGCGGGGACACCCGTGTGTCACCAGGGACAGCGCGGGGACACCCCGATGGCACCAGCGTCACCCTGGGACACACCGATGTCACCAGGGACACCCCATGGACACCGCGGGGACACCAGGGACACACCAGGGACACTGCGGGGACACCTGTGTGACACCAGGGACACCACAGGGACACCACGGGGACACCTGTGTGACACCAGGGACACCCCGGGGACACTGCGGGGACACCTGTGTGACACCAGGGACACACCAGGGACACTGCGGGGACACCCGTGTGACACCAGGGACAGTGCAGGGACACCTGTGTGACACCCGTGTCACACCAGGGACACCACGGGGACACCTGTGTGACACCAGGGACACCGCGGGGACACCTGTGTCACACCCGTGTGACACCAGGGACACTGCGGGGACACCCGTGTCACACCAGGGACACTGCGGGGACACCTGTGTCACACCCGTGTCACACCAGGGACACTGATGTCATCAGTGTCACCCCCTGGGACACACCGATGTCACCCCAGGGACACCCCAGTGTCATTGGGGACACCCCAGGGACACCACAGGGACACCATGGGGACATCCGTGTCACGCCAGGGACACTGCGGGGACACTGATGTCACCCCAGTGTCACCCCAGGGTCACCCCAGTGTCACCAGTGTCACCCCAGGGTCACCCCAGTGTCACCCCAGGGTCACCCCAGTGTCACCAGTGTCACCCCAGGGTCACCCCAGGGTCACCAGGGACACCCCAGGGTCACCCTGGGGTCACCCCAGGGTCACTCCAGTGTCACCCCAGTGTCACCCCAGTGTCACCAGTGTCACCCCAGTGTCACCCCAGTGTCACCCCAGTGTCACCAGTGTCACACCAGTGTCACCAGTGTCACCCCAGTGCCATCCCAGGGTCACCCCAGTGTCACCAGTGTCACCCCAGGGTCACCCCAGGGTCACCCCAGTGTCACCAGTGTCACCCCAGTGTCACCCCAGTGTCACCCCAGTGTCACCAGTGTCACCAGTGTCACCCCAGTGTCACCCCAGTGTCACCCCAGTGTCACCCCAGTGTCACCAGTGTCACCCCAGGGTCACCCCAGTGTCACCAGTGTCACCCCAGGGTCACCCCAGTGTCACCAGTGTCACCAGTGTCACCCCAGTGTCACCAGGGTCACCCCAGGGTCACCCCAGTGTCACCCCAGTGTCACCCCAGGACCCTCCCCTGCCCTTCCCACCCCCCAAATCCCCCCCAGACCCATTCATCCCTGCCCCAATCCCCCCCAAATCTCCCCCCAAACCCCCTGAGGACCCCCCCCAGACCCCCCCAGGACCCTCCCCTGCCCTTCCCATGCCCCCAGGACTCTCCCAGGACCCCCCAAAACCCCTCAGACCCCTTCCCACCCCCCCAAACTGCCCCCCAAACCCCCTGAGGACCACCCCCAGGACCCTCCTCTGCCCCTCCCACCCCCCAAATCCCCCCCCAAACCCCTTGAGGACCCCCCCAGGACCCTCTCAGGACCCTCCCCTGCCCTTCCCACACCCCAAACCCATTCATCCCTGCCCCAAATCTCCCCCAAACCCCCTGAGTACCCCCCCAAATCCCTTCAGGACCCCCCTGAGGACCCCCCAAATCCCTTCAAGACCCCCCCAGGACCCCCCAAATCCCTTCAGGACCCCCTGAGGACCCCCCAAATCTCCCCCAAACCCCCTGAGTACCCCCCCAAACCCCTTCAGGACCCCCTGAGGACCCCCCAAATCCCTTCAGGACCCCCTGAGTACCCCCCAAATCCCTTCAGGACCCCCTGAGTACCCCCCAAATCCCTTCAGGACCCCCTGACGACTCCCCAAATCCCTTCAGGACCCCCTGACGACCCCCCAAATCCCTTCAGGACCCCCTGAGGACCCCCCAAATCCCTTCAGGATCCCCCTGAGGACCCCCAGGACCCCCTGAGAACCCCCCCAGGACCCTCCCCTGCCCTTCCCACACCCCAAACCCATTCAACGCCCCCCCAAATCTCCCCCAAACCCCCTGAGTACCCCCCCAAATCCCTTCAGGACCCCGTGACGACTCCCCAAATCCCTTCAGGACCCCCTGAGGACCCCCCCTGGACCCTCCCCTGCCCTTCCCACGCCCCAAACCCATTCATCCCTGCCCCAAATCTCCCCCAAACCCCCTGAGTACCCCCCCAAACCCCTTGAGGACCCCCTGAGGACCCCCCAAATCCCTTCAGGACCCCCTGAGGACTCCCCAAATCCCTTCAGGACCCCCCAAATCCCTTCAGGACCCCCTGACGAGTCCCCAAATCCCTTCAGGACCCCCCTGAGGACCCCCAGGACCCCCTGAGAACCCCCCCAGGACCCTCCCCTGCCCTTCCCACACCCCAAACCCATTCAACGCCCCCCCAAATCTCCCCCAAACCCATTCAACGGCCCCCCAAATCCCTTCAGGACCCCCTGACGACTCCCCAAATCCCTTCAGGACCCCCCTGAGGACCCCCAGGACCCCCTGAGAACCCCCCCAGGACCCTCCCCTGCCCTTCCCACGCCCCAAACCCATTCATCCCTGCCCCAAATCTCCCCCAAACCCCCCCCAGGTCCCCCCTAAACCCCTTGAGGACCCCCCAAATCCCTTCAGGACCCCTCTGAGGACCCCCAGGAGCCCCTGAGAACCCCCCCAGGACCCTCCCCTGCCCTTCCCACACCCCAAACCCATTCATCCCTGCCCCAAATCTCCCCCAAACCCCCTGAGTACCCCCCCAAACCCCTTCAGGACCCCCCTGAGGACCCCCCCAGGACCCCTGCCCACCTCGTTTCCGATGACGTCGACGCTGTGCTGCACCTGCGGCACCCACTGGCGCAGGATGGCGAAGAGCTGCGGCACCGAGGTGCGCGGGTCCAGCAGGATCTCCCGGCACGCCGCGTCGTTGGGGTCGAAGAACGTGAACGCTGCGCGGGGACAGCGGGGACAGCGGGGACAGCGGGGACAGGGACACGGGGACAGTGCGGGGGGGGCAGGGGGACATGGGGGGACATGGGGGGACAGAGGGGACAGGGACACGGGGACGGCGGAGGGGGCAGGGGGACATGGGGGGACATGGGGGGACATGGGGGGACAGAGGGGACAGGGACACGGGGACGGCGGGGGGGGCAGGGGGACATGGGGGGACATGGGGGGACAGGGACACGGGGACGGCGGGGGGGGCAGGGGGACATGGGGGGACATGGGGGGACATGGGGGGACAGGGACACGGGGACATGGGGGGACATGGGGGGACAGCAGGGACAGGGACACGGGGACACCGGGGGGGGCAGGGGGACATGGGGGGACACGGGGGGACATGGGGGGACATGGGGGGACAGCAGGGACAGGGACACGGGGACGGCGGGGGGGGCAGGGGGACATGGGGGGACATGGGGGGGACACAAGGGGACATGGGGGGACACAAGGGGACACACAGGGACATGGGGGGGACACACAGAGACATGGCAGGGGAGATAGGGGACACAGGGGGGACATGGGGGGGATATGGGGGGGATGCATAGGGACATGGGGGGACACACAGGGACATTGGGGGGACATACGGGGACATGGGGGGACACAAGGGGGACACACAGGGACATGGGGGGGACATGGGGGGACATGGGACACGGGGGGAAAAATGGGGAGGATATGGGGGGACGTACAGGGATATGGGGGGGGAGATGGGGGGGATATGGGGGGACACAGGGGGAGATTGGGGGAGATTGGGGACACACAGGGACATGGGGGGACATGGGACACGGGGGAAAAACGGGGAGGATATGGGGGGGGATATGGGGGCACACAGGGGGAGATGGGGGGGAGATTGGGGGACATTGGGGACACACAGGGACATGGGGGGACACACAGGGACACGGGGGGGACACACAGGGACACGGGGGGGACACACAGGGACACGGGGGGGACACACAGGGCCATGGGGGAGATATGGGGGGACACGGGGGGGACACAGGGGGACACACAGGGACATGGGGGGACATGGGGGGGACACAGGGGGACACAAGGGGACACACAGGGACATGGGGGGGACATGGGGGGACACGGGGGGGACACAGGGGGACACACAGGGACATGGGGGGACATGGGGGGGACACAGGGGGACACACAGGGATGTGTGGCGGATCATGGGGGACATCAGGGACACACAGGGACATTGGGGGGACACAGGGGACATGCGGGGGACGTGGGGACACACACACAGGGACATGGGGGGGACACGAGGGGGACACAGGGAGACACCCCATAATACTCAGTCCCAAATCAGGCACCAGAGAAGCCTCATTTGCATTCCCAGAGCCCCCCCAGGCCATTTCGGGGGTCCCCGAGGGGTCCCTTGTGCCCAACAGGGTCCCCTTTGCCATGGGGGGAGGGGGTCCCTGTCCCTGGGGGGGTCACACCCCACAATGCTCAGCCCCAAATTGGCCACTGGGGAACACCCCCAGACCCATTTGGGGATTTTTTGGGGGTCCCTGCGGGGTCTTTTCTGCCCCGGGGGGGTCCCTGTCCCCCTGGGGGGTCCCTGTCCCCTGGGGGGGCCACACCCCCACAATGCCCAGCCCCATATCAGCCATCAGAGACCCCCCCCAAATCCCCTCCCAGCCCCCCCCGGCTGATTTTGGGGAGGGGTCTCTGTCCCAGGAGTGAGCTCCCTGTCCCGGGGTTTCCCTTTTTGGGGAGGGGTCTCTGTTTCATGGGGGATTCCCCGCCCCGGGGGGCTCCCGTTTTGGGGAGGGGTCTCTTTTTGGGGAGGGGTCTCTGTCCCAGGGATGAACTCCCCGCCCCGGGGGGCTCCCCTTTTGGGGAGGGGTCTCTGTCCCAGGGGTGAACTCCCCGCCCCGGGGTTTCCCTTTTTGGGGAGGGGTCTCTTTTTGGGGAGGGGTCTCTGTCCCAGGGGTGAACTCCCCGCCCCGGGGGGCTCCCGTTTTGGGGAGGGGTCTCACCGTAGTCCTTGGGCAGGGGGGCGGGGGCCGCGGGGTGCACCATGGGCTTCTTGCGCCGCTCCACCACGGGGCTGGGGGGGTCGGGGGGCGGCGTGCCCCCCGCCGGGGGGTCCCCCCCGCGCTCCTTCGTCATGGCGAGGCCTGCGGGGAGGGGGCGGGGGGGTTTGGGGGGGCTCTGGGGGGGCTGGACCCCCCCCTTGGCCTGCCGGGGGTGCGGGGGGAGGGGGAGTGGGAGGGGAAACTGGGAAGGGGAAATTGGGGAGGGGGCACTGGGATGGGAGGGACTGGGAGGGACTGGGATGGGAGGGACTGGGATGGGGAGGGGGAACTGGGAGGGGAGGGGGAAATTGGGATGGGAGGGGAAATTGGGATGGGGAGGGGTCCCCGGGAGTGGGGAGGGGGAAACTGGGATGGGAGGGACTGGGATGGGGAGTGGGAACTGGGATGTGACCCCGGGAATGGGGAGGGGTCCCCGGGAATGGGGAGGGGGCTCCGGAAATGGGGAGGGGGCCCTGGAATGGGCAGGGGACCCCGGAAATGGGGAGGGGGCGCCGGGACGCAGGGGACGATCGGGATGCTGGGAGGGACCGCGATGGGGAGGGGGCTCCGGGATGTGACCCCGGGAATGGGGAGGGGGCCCTGGAATGGGCAGGGGGCTCCGGAAATGGGGAGGGGGCCCAGGGATTCAGGGACGATCGGGATGCTGGGAGGGACCGCGATGGGGAGGGGGCTCCGGGATGAACGGGGGGCCTGCCTGGGGGTCCCCGCGATGGGGAGGGGTCCGCGGGGATGCGGAAACGTGGATGTGGCCCCGGGGATGGGGAGGGGTCCCCGGGAATGGGGAAGGGTCCCCGGGAATGGGCAGGGGGCCCCGGAAATGGGGAGGGGGCGCCGGGACGCAGGGGACGATCTGGATGCTGGGAGGGACCGCGATGGGGAGGGGGCTCCGGGATGAACGGGGGGCCTGCCTGGGGGTCCCCGCGATGGGGAGGGGTCCGCGGGGATGCGGAAACGTGGATGTGGCCCCGGGAATGGGGAGGGGGCCCCGGGAATGGGGAGGGGTCCCCGGGAATGGGGATGTGGCCCCGGGAATGGGGAGGGGTCCCCGGGAATGGGGAGGGGGCCCCGGGAATGGGGAGGGTGTCCCGGGAATGGGGAAGGGGTCCCGGGAATGGGGAGGGGGCCCCGGGAATGGGGAGGGGTCCCCGGGAATGGGGAGGGGGCCCAGGGATGCAGGGACGATCGGGATGCTGGGAGGGACCGCGATGGGGAGGGGGCTCCGGGATGAACGGGGGGGTCCCCGCGATGGGGAGGGGGCCCCGGGGATGGGGAGGGGTCCCCGGGAATGGGGAGGGGGCCCCGGGAATGGGGAGGGGTCCCCGGACGCGCCCCCCCGCCGGGGCCGGGCCGGGCCCGAGGGATGCGCAGGGAGCGCGGCCGCGGCTGGCGGGCCCGGGGCGGGGCGGGGATGGCGATGAAGGACCGGGGGGGCACCGGCCCCGACCCCCCCGCACCCCCCGGGCCCCTACCGGCCCCGACCCCTCCCCAAATTCCAACGCCCCCCCCCCCGGTACCTGCGGGTCCGCGGCCGCGGGATGGGCCCGGCGCAGTGCGCGTGCGCGGCCGCCAGGGGGCGGGGGGCGAGCGGGGGGCGGCGGGGCGGGGCCTGGGAGGGGGCGGGGCTTCGGGGGGCTTCGGGGGCTACGGGGGGGTATGGGGGCTATAGGGGCTGGGGGTTTAGGGGTGCTATAGGGGGCTATGGGAGCTATGGGGCTTCGGGGGGCTTCGGGGGCTATGGGGGGTATGGGGGATATAGGGGCTGGGGGTTTAGGGGTGCTATAGGGGGCTATGGGAGCTATGGGGCTTCGGGGGGCTTCGCGGGCTATGGGGGGTATGGGGGATATAGGGGCTGGGGGCTTAGGGGGGTTATAGGGGGCTATGGGAGCTATGGGGGCTGTGGGGTCTATGGGGTCTATGGGATCTATGGAAGCTATGGGTGCTATGGGGGCTATGGTGTCTATGAGGGTTATGGGGGCTATGGGGCTATAGGGGGCTTCGGGGGCTATGGGATCTATGGGGTCTATAGCAGCTATGGGGTCTATGGGGTCTATAGCAGCTATGGGGTCTATGGGAGCTATGGGGGCTATAGGAGCTATGGGGGCTATAGAGGCTATGTGAACTATGGGGGCTATAGGAGCTATGGGGCCTATGGGGTCTGTGGAAGCTATGGGGGCTATGGGGGCTATAGGGGCTCTGGGGGCTATAGGGGCTATAGGGAGCTATGGGGTCTATGGGGGGTCTGGGGGCTATGGGGGCTATAGAGACTCTGGGGGCTATGGGGTCTACGGGATCTATGGGGTCTATGGGGGCTATAGGGGCACTATAGGGGCGGTATAGAGGCTAGGGGGCTATGGGGGCTATGGGGTCTATAGCAGCTATGGAGTCTATAGCAGCTATGGGGTCTATAGCAGCTATGGGGTCTATAGCACCTATGGGGTCTATGGGATCTATGGGGTCTATAGCAGCTATGGGGGCTATGGGGGCTATGGGGGCTATGGGGTCTATGGGGTCTATAGCAGCTATGGGGTCTATATGAGCTATGGGGGCTATAGGAGCTATGGGGCCTATGGGGTCTGTGGGAGCTATGGGGGCTATGGGGGCTATAGGGACTCTGGGGGCTATAGGGGCTATAGGGTCTATAGGGACTCTGGGGGCTATGGGGGCTATGGGGTCTATGGAGTCTATGGGGTCTATGGGGGCTATAGGGGCACTATAGGGGCGGCATAGAGGCTAGGGGGCTATGGGGGCTATGGGGTCTATAGGAGCTATGGGGTCTATGGGAGCTATGGGGGCTATAGGGGCTATGGGGGCTATGGGGTCTACGGGATCTATGGGATCTGTGGGGGCTATGGGGTCTATGGGGGCTATAGGGGCACTATAGGGGCGGTATAGAGGCTAGGGGGCTTATGGGTGCGATGGGATCTATATGGGGGGGGGGGCTATGGGGGGGCTATAGGGACTGTAGGGGATGTGGGGACCTACAGGGTCTCACTCCAGGGGGGGCTTCAGCTCCTCCCAAGGCTGTTCTGGACCTTTCCAAGGGGATTTGGGGTCATTCTGGAGGGGTTTGGGTCATTCTGAGGGGTTTTGGGTCATTCCGAGGGGGTTTTGGGTCATTCCGGGGGGGTTTGGGACCCTTCCGAGGGGATTTGGGTCATTCCGGGGGGGTTTGGGACCCTTCCGAGGGAATTTGGGGTCCTACCGAGGGGGTTTGGGACCCTTCCGAGGGGATTTGGGTCATTCCGAGGGGGTTTGGGACCCTTCCGAGGGGATTTGGGGTCCTACCGAGGGGGTTGGGTCCTTCCGAGGGGGTTTTGGGTCATTCCGAGGGGTTTTGGGTCATTCCTGGGGGGTTTGGGTCATTCCGGGGGGCTTTGGGACCCTTCCGAGGAGGGGGTTGGGTCATTCCGGGGGGGTTTGGGACCCTTCCGAGGAGATTTGGGTCATTCCCGGGGGGTTTGGGACCCTTCCGAGGGGGTTTGGGTCATTCCCGGGGGGGGTTGGGACCCTTCCGAGGGGATTTGGGTCATTCCGGAGGGGTTTGGGACCCTTCCGAGGGGATTTGGGTCATTCCGGGGGGCTTTGGGACCCTTCCAAGGGGATTTGGGGTCCTACCGAGGGGGTTTGGGACCCTTCCGAGGGGATTTGGGGTCCTACCGAGGGGGTTTGGGACCCTTCCAAGGGGATTTGGGGTCCTACCGAGGGGGTTTGGGACCCTTCCGAGGGGATTTGGGTCATTCCCGGGGGGTTTGGGACCCTTCCGAGGGGATTTGGGCCATTCCGGGGGGGTTTGGGACCCTTCCGAGGGGATTTGGGGTCCTACCGAGGGGGTTTGGGACCCTTCCGAGGGGGTTTGGGTCATTGAGGGGTTTTGGGTCATTCCGAGGGGGGTTTGGGTCATTCCGGGGGGCTTTGGGACCCTTCCGAGGAGATTTCGGACCCTTCCACGGGGATTTTGGACCCTTCCAGACCCTTCCACGGGGATTTTGGATCCTTCCGAGGAGATTTCGGACCCTTCCACGGGGATTTTGGACCCTTCCAGACCCTTCCAAGGAGATTTTGGATCCTTCCGAGGGGATTTCGGACCCTTCCACGGGGATTTTGGACCCTTCCAGACCGTTCCGCGGGGATTTTGGATCCTTCCGATGGAATTTTGGACCCTTCCGAGGGGATTTTGGACCCTTCCAGACCCTTCCAAGGAGATTTTGGATCCTTCCGAGGGGATTTTGGATCCTTCCGATGGAATTTTGGACCCTTCCAGACCCTTCCACGGCGATTTTGGATCCTTCCGAGGGGATTTTGGACCCTTCCAGACCCTTCCACGGCGATTTTGGATCCTTCCGAGGGGATTTTGGACCCTTCCGAGGGGATTTTGGACCCTTCCAGACCCTTCCACGGGGATTTTGGATCCTTCCGAGGAGATTTTGGATCCTTCCACGGGGATTTTGGACCCTTCCAGACCCTTCCAAGGGGATTATGGATCCTTCCGATGGAATTTTGGACCCTTCCACGGGGATTTTGGACCCTTCCAGACCCTTCCAAGGGGATTATGGATCCTTCCGATGGAATTTTGGACCCTTCCAGACCCTTCCAAAGATATTTTGGATCCTTCCAAAGCGGGTTTGAAACTCTTCTGGGGGACTTTAGGTCATCCCGAGGGGGTTCAGACCCTTCCAAAAGGGGTTTGGGTTCCTCCGAGAGGATTTCGGGTCCTTCCAGGGGAATTTCGGGACATTCCGATGCGATTTCGGACAATTCCGATGCGATTTTGGGTAATTCCGATGCGATTTTGGGTAATTTGATGCGATTTCGGCTCATTCCGATGCGATTTCGGTTCATTCCGATGCGATTTCGGCTCATTCCGATGCGATTTCGGACACTTCCGGTGCGATTTCGGCTCATTCCGATGCGATTTTGGGTAATTTGATGTGATTTTTGGATCATTCCGATGTGGTTTCGGCTCATTCCGTGAGGTTTCGGAGCCGTCCGACGCTCGCGGGCGAGGGGCGGGACCACCGGAGGCGCTGCGCTCTCCTATTGGCTGAAAGGCGGGACCACCGGAGGCGCTCCGCTCTCCTATTGGCTGAGCGGCGCCGATTGGCAGAACCAGAGGGATCGTCGCCCTGTCACTGGAACTGGTCCCAGCGCCAAACTGGGAGGGGCTGGGAGCGGTCCAGCCCCCCCAATAACCCCTCTGACCCCCCCCCCATAAACCCCAGAGACCCCCAAAATGGGGTTTGGGGGGTTCAAGAAACTTCTGGAAGTTTCCAGGGGGCTCCAGGGTGGGGCTTGAGGCTCTCTGAATTGGGGGGGGGCTCCCAGGGTGGGGTTTGGGGTCCCCAGGGTGGGGTTTTGGGGGTCTCCAGGGAGGATTTGGGGTCCCCAGGGTGGGGTTTGGGGCTCCCAGGTGGGATTTGGGGTCCCTGGGGTGGGATTTGGGGTCCCCAAGGAGGATTTGGGGTCCTCGGGGTGAATTTGAGGTCCCCAGGGATGATTTTGGGGTCCCCAGGGAGGATTTGGGGTCCCCAGGGATGATTTTGGGGTGCCCAGGGAGGATTTGAGGGTCCCTGGGGTGAGGCTGGGGGTCACTGGGTGGGGTTTGGGGGTCCCCAGGGAGGGTTCAGGGGTCCCCAGGTTGAGTTTGGGGGTCCCCAGGGTGGGATTTGGGGGTCCCCAAGGAGGCTTTGGGGTCCCCGGGGAGGATTTGGGGTCCCCAGGGAGGCTTTGGGGTCCCCGGGGTGAGATTTGGGGTCCCCAGGGAGGATTTGGGGGTCTCCGGGGGGATTTTGAGGTCCCCAGGGAGGATTTGGGGGTCCCCAGGTTGAGTCTGGGGGTCCTTGGAGTGAGATTTGAGGTCCCCAGGGAGGATTTGGGGTCCTCGGGGTGAATTTGAGGGCCCCACCCTCCCTCCCCGTCTCCACGGCAACAGCGCGCGGGAGGGGCGGGGTCTCCATGGCAACCGTCGCCATGGCGACAGCGCCCCCTACCGGCGGCGTTTCCATGGCAACGCCGGGGGGCGCCCCCCAGCGGCCGGGAGCGGCTCTTTCAATCACCTCCCCGTGAGTTTTAATTAACTTTATTGAACGTGATTAATTAATTAATTACAGAGATGGTAAAACCGCACGGCGGGGGGGGGGAGGAGGAGGGGGGAGGGGCGGCACGGGACCCCTCCCCTCCCCTCCCCCACCCCCTCCCATTCTCGCACCTATTGCTCGTTTTTTGGGGGGGAGGGGAGAGGGGGGGAGGGGCAGTGCCAGCAGAGGGACCCCCCCCCCCCCCCATTTCCAGCCCCCCCCCCACCCCAGACCCTCCCCCACCCCGGGAGGTGCCGCCCCAGCCCCCAACTGGGAGCACTGGGAGCACTGGGGAGGGGGGAGGGGAATAAATACAATCTTCCAATATATTAAAACCCCCCTGGGGGGCGGGGGGAGGGGGATTCGGACCCGGGGGGGTTTTTTGGGGGGCGCGGGGGGGGTCGTGGGGACCCCCGGGGGGGGTCACATCATGCCCAGCTGCAGGAGGGTGTTCGCGTACATCATGGGCTTGACGTTGGGGTGAGGCTGGGGGGGAACGGGGGGTCAGGGGGCGACCCCCGGCCCCAAATTCCCCCGACCCCAAATCCCTGAGACCCCCGGCCCCAAATTCCCCTGACCCCAAATCCCTGAGACCCCCGGCCCCAAATCCCTGAGCCCCCCGGCCCCAAATTCCCGACCCCAAGTCCCTGAGCCCCCCGACCCCAAGTCCCTGAGCCCCCCGACCCCAAATCCCTGAGACTCCCGACCCCAAATTCCCGACCCCAAATCCCTGAGACCCCCGGCCCCAAATGCCTGAGACCCCCGACCCCAAATCCATGAGCCCCCTGGCCCCAAATTCCCGACCCCAAATCCCTGAGACCCCCGGCCCCAAATGCCTGAGACTCCCGACCCCAAATTCCCGACCCCAAATCCCTGAGGCCCCCAACCCCAAATTCCTGGGGTGGATTTTGGGGCTCCCGGATGATATTTTGGGGTCCTGGTGTGGATTTTGGGGTCCCCAGGTGAATTTTGGGGTCCCTGGGGTGAATTTTGGGGCCCCCAGGTGAATTTTGGGGTCCCTGGGGGGAATTTTGGGGGTCCCCGGTGTGGATTTTTGGATCCCCAGGTGAATTTTGGGGTCCTGGTATGAATTTTGGGGCCCCCAGGTGAATTCTGGGGTCCCCGGGGTGGATTTGGGGGTCCTTGGGGTGGATTTGGGCGTCCCTGGGGTGGATTTGGGGGTCCCCGGGGTGAATTTTGGGGGTCCCTGGGGTGGATTTGGGGGTCCCAGCGCCCCCAGACTCACCACTGCTGTGAACTGGTGGAAGTCGGGGCGGAGGTCACTGCCCCGCAGGTGAATGTAGGAGCCCTTGTTGCCCATCTGGTCACTGCGGGGACATTTGGGGACATTGGGGACATTGGGGACACCAGAGCATGGCCCCCCTGGGTCACTGAGACTTGGGGACTGCCACGGATGGGACATTTGGGGACATTGGGGACATTGGGGACACTTGGGGACACCAGAGCATGGCCCCTGTGGATCACTGAGACTTGGGGACTGCCAGGGATGGGACATTTGGGGACATTTGGGGACATCTGGGGACACCAGAGCATGGCCCCCGTGGGTCACCGAGGCTGGGGGACCATGAGGAATGGGACATTGGGGACACTTGGGGACACCAGGGCATGGCCCCCGTGGGTCACCGAGGCTGGGGGACCATGAGGAATGGGACATTGGGGACACTTGGGGACACCAGGGCATGGCCCCTGTGGGTCACTGAGGCTTGGGGACACTGGGGACAGGACCAAGGGGACAGTGTGGCTCAGGGGACAATGTGGCTCAGGGGACATTGGGGACAGAATCAGTGTGGCTTAGGGGACACTGGGGACAGGACCACAGGGACAATGTGGACAGGACCAAGGGGACAATGTGTCTCAGGGGACACTGGGGACAGGACCAAGGGGACAATGTGGCTCAGGGGACACTGGGGACAGGACTAAGGCCACTCCACAGTTCCCCCCATGTCCCCAGTGTCCCCAGTGTCCCTCACCAGTAGTTGGGGGTGGAGAAGACGGTGACACAGCGGCTCAGGGGACACTGGGCTTGGGGACAATGTGGATGAGGGGACACTGAATTGTGGGGACAGTGTGGCTCAGGGGACACTGGGGACCAAACCAAGGGGACAATGGGGACAGGACCAAGGGGACAGTGTGGCTCAGGGGACATTGGGGACAGGAGCAAGGGGACATTGTGGACAGGACCAAGGGGACAGTGTGGCTCAGGGGACACTGGGGACAGGACCAAGGGGACATTGTGGCTCAGGGGACACGGGGACAGGACCAAAGCCATACCACAGAGCCCTCCCACATCCCCAGTGTCCCTTTGTGTCCCCTTGTGTCCCCCAGTGTCCCCAGAGTCCCTCAGCAGTAGCTGGGGGCGGAGAAGACGGTGACACAGCGGCTCAGGGGACACTGGGGACAGGACCAAGGGGACACTGGGGACAGGACCAAGGGGACACTGGGGACAAGGCCAAGGCCACACCACAGAGCCCTCCCCTGTCCCCTCTGTCCCCAGTGTCCCCTCTGTCCCCAGAGTCCCTCACCAGTAGCTGGGGGCGGAGAAGACGGTGACACAGCGGCTCAGGGGACATTGGGGACAGGACCAAAGCCACACCGCAGAGGCCCCCCACATCCCCAGTGTCCCCCAGTGTCCCCAGTGTCCTCACCAGTAGTTGGGGGCGGAGAAGACGGTGACACAGCGGCCATCGTGGGCCACCTCGTAGCCCTCGGGCTTGACCTCGTGGCTGCGAATGATGAGCTCCAGGCGGTTCCGCTCCAGGAAGCGCTTGGTGACATCGGGGCCGAACTGGCAGCTGACCCCCCTCTTGCTGACCGAGCGCCCGTTCTGGGGACATGGGGACAGTTTGGGGACAGCTTGGTGACATCGGGGCCGAACTGGCAGCTGACCCCCCTCTTGCTGACCGAGCGCCCGTTCTGGGGACATGGGGACAGTTTGGGGACAGCTTGGGGACATCGGGGCCGAACTGGCAGCTGACCCCCCTCTTGCTGACCGAGCGCCCGTTCTGGGGACATGGGGACAGTTTGGGGACAGCTTGGGGACATCGGGGCCGAACTGGCAGCTGACCCCCCTCTTGCTGACCGAGCGCCCGTTCTGGGGACATGGGGACACCATGGGGACATGGGGACATCGGGGCCGAACTGGCAGCTGACCCCCCTCTTGCTCACTGACCGGCCGTTCTGGGGACAGTTTGGGGACAGCTTGGTGACATCGGGGCCGAACTGGCAGCTGACCCCCCTCTTGCTGACCGAGCGCCCGTTCTGGGGACATGGGGACAGTTTGGGGACAGCTTGGTGACATCGGGGCCGAACTGGCAGCTGACCCCCCTCTTGCTCACTGACCGACCGTTCTGGGGACATGGGGACAGTTTGGGGACATGGGGACACCATGGGGACATGGGGACAGTTTGGGGACATGGGGACATCGCGGCCGAACTGGCAGCTGACCCCCCTCTTGCTGACCGAGCGCCCGTTCTGGGGACAGTTTGGGGACAGTTTGGGGACATGGTGACATCGGGGCCGAACTGGCAGCTGAGCCCCCTCTTGCTGACCGAGCGCCCGTTCTGGGGACATGGGGACAGTCTGGGGACATGGGGACACCATGGGGACATGGGGACAGTTTGGGGACAGCTTGGTGACATCGGGGCCGAACTGGCAGCTGACACCCCTCTTGCTGACCGAGCGACCGTTCTGGGGACATGGGGACAGTTTGGGGACAGTTTGGTGACATCGGGGCCGAACTGGCAGCTGACCCCGCGCTTGCTGACCGAGCGCCCGTTCTGGGGACATGGGGACAGTTTGGGGACATGGGGACATCGGGGCCGAACTGGCAGCTGACCCCCCTCTTGCTCACTGACCGACCGTTCTGGGGACATGGGGACAGTTTGGGGACATGGGGACATCAGGGCCGAACTGGCAGCTGACCCCCCTCTTGCTGACCGAGCGCCCGTTCTGGGGACATGGGGACACCATGGGGACATGGGGACAGTTCGGGGACATGAGGACAGTTTGGGGACATGGGGACACCATGGGGACATGGGGACAGTTTGGGGACACCGTGGGGACAGTGGGATCAGCAGGGAGTCGGGGACAGGGCGAGAATGGCACTGGGACCCAGCAGGTGACAGCACCAGGACTTGGGGACAGGGCCGGGGTGACACTAGAACTTGGGGACAGGGCAGGGGATGTCACCAGGATTTGGGGACAGTGCAGGGGATGTCACCAGGAGTTGGAAACAGGGCAGGGGATGTCACCAGGATTTGGGGACACAGCAGAGGATGTCACCAGGACTTGGGGACACCATGGGGACACCCCCAGGACTTGGGGACACAGCCAGGGACACCCCCAGGACTTGGGGACAGGGCAGGGGATGTCACCAGGACTTGGGGACACAGCCAGGGACACCCCCAGGGCTTGGGGACAGGGCAGGGGATGTCACCAGGACTTGGGGACACAGCCAGGGACACCGCCAGGGCTTGGGGACACCATGGGGACACCCCCAGTGCTTGGGGACACCATGGGGACACCCCCAGGGCAGGGTCACAGCTCACCTGGGGCTGGGGGTCAGACCAGAGCAGGTCACACATCGGCCCTGGGGGGACACAGGGAGGTCACAGCTCAGCCCCGGCTTGGGGACACGCTGGGGACACCTTGGGGACACTCGGGGACACCTCGGGGGGTCCCTGTCCCACCTGAGTCCGGGGGCTGCCGGTTCCGCTCGATCTTGCGGATGTCATCGAGGGTCACCCCGTCCTCGCTGAAGAGCCCCCCGTGCATGATCTGGGGGGACACGGGGGGACGGGAGGGGACACGGGGGGACAGCAGGGGACACGGGGGGACAGCAGGGAGAGGAGGAGGGTGGGAACAAAGGGACAGCAGGGACAGGGGGACAATTGGCCATCATGACACTGAGGGGGTGACAAGGGACCCCAGAGCCCCTGGGGAGGGCAGGGACACCCCTGTTGTGACAGGGACACCCCAAAGCCCCCCAGGAATGACCCCAACCCCATGGGGACAGGGACATCCCAAACCCATGGGGACAGGGACACCCTAAACCTTTCCCAAGGACAGGGACACCCCAAACCCAAGGGGACAGGGACACCCCAAACCCAAGGGGACAGGGACACCCCAAACCCATGGGGACAGGGACACCCCAAACCCAAGGGGACAGGGACACCCCAAACCCCATGGGGACAGGGACACCCCAAACCCCATGGGGACAGAGACACCCCAAACCCATGGGGACAGGGACACCCCAACCCCATGGGGACAGGGACACCCTAAACCCATGGGGACAGGGACACCCCAAACCCAAGGGGACAGGGACACCCTAAACCCCAAGGGGACAGGGACACCCCAAACCCATGGGGACAGGGACACCCCAAACCCAAGGGGACAGGGACACCCCAAACCCCATGGGGACAGGGACACCCCAAACCCCAAGGGGACAGGGACACCCCAAACCCCATGGGGACAGGGACACCCCAAACCCCATGGGGACAGGGACACCCCACACCCATGGGGACAGGGACCCCTGAAACCCAAGGGGACAGGGACACCCCAAAACCATGGGGACAGGGACACCCTAAACCTTTCCCAAGGACAGGGACACCCCAAACCCAAGGGGACAGGGACACCCCAAACCCAAGGGGACAGGGACACCCCAAACCCCAAGGGGACAGGGACACCCCAAACCCCATGGGGACAGGGACACCCCAACCCCATGGGGACAGGGATGGGGGGGAGGTCAAAGCCCCCCACTTTGCGGGGCTGCCAAATTGGGATTCATTGCATTCAATGGGCGCTGCCAGATAGTGAACCCACAATGGCTGCCAAATTCGGATCCATTACGGCCAATGGATGCTGCCAAATAGTGAACCCCTAAAGGCTGCCAAATTGGGATCTATTAGGATCAATTGGGGCTGCCAAACAGTGAACCCCTAAAGGCTGCCAAATTCGGATCTATTAAGATCAATTGGGGCTGCCAGATAGTGAACCCCCAAAGGGCTGCCAATTTCGGATCTATTAGGATCAATTGGGGTTGCCAGATAGTGACCCTCAAATGGCTGCCAAATTCGGATCTATTAAGATCAATTGGGGCTGCCAGATAGTGAACCCCCAAAGGGCTGCCAATTTCGGATCTATTAGGATCAATTGGGGTTGCCAGATAGTGAACCCCAAAAGGGCTGCCAAATTGGGATCCATCACAGCCAATGGGAGCTGCCAGATAGTGAACCCCAAAACGCTGCCAAATTCGGATCCATTACAATCAATGGGCACTGCCAGATAGTGAATCCAGAATGGCTCCCAAATAGGGATCCACAGCAGCCAATGGGCGCTGCCAAAGACTGAACCCAGAATGGCTGCCAAATTGGGATCCATAGCAGCCAACGGGCGCTGCCACACTGTGCCACCGCGTGCCGATGTCCCCTCGCTGTCCCCTCACCAGCACTTTGCCGTTGATGCACTGCGCCAGCGGCAGCCACTCGAACACCTCGCTGAAGAGCGCGAACATCTGCGCCGTGTACTTGGCCTTCACCTCGCCCTCGAAGCCGTAGATCTGGTTCATGTTGTCCGTCTCGTGGTTCCCTGCGGGGACACGGGGACACTGCTGGCCTTGGGGACACGGCTGGGCCTGGGGACACCGCTGGGCTTGGGGACACTGCCGGGCTTGGGGACACGGGCAGGTCTGGGGACACTGCTGGCCTTGGGGACACGGCCGGGCCTGGGGACACCACCAAGCTTGGGGACATGGCCGGCCTTGGGGACACTGCCGGGCTTGGGGACATGGCCGGGCCTGGGGACACCGCCGGGCTTGGGGACATGGCCGGGCTTGGGGACACGGGCAGGTCTGGAGACACTGCTGGGCTTGGGGACACCGCCGGGCTTGGGGACATGGCCGGGCTTGGGGACAGTGCTGGGCTTGGGTACATGGCCGGCCCTGGGGACACGGCTGGGCCTGGGGACACTGCCGGGCCTGGGGACACCGCCGGACTTGGGGACATGGCCGGCCCTGGGGACACGGGCAGGTCTGGGGACACTGCTGGGCTAGGGGGAAATGGCCAGGCCTGGGGACACTGCTGGGCTTGGGGACACAGGCCGGCCTGGGGACATGGGGACACTGCCAGGCTTGGGGACACTGCTGGGCTTGGGGGAAACGGCTGGGCCTGGGGACACGGACAGGCCTGGGGACATGGGGGGCTTGGGGACACTGCCAGGCCTGGGGACACAGCTGGGCTTGGGGACACTGCCAGGCCTGGGGACATTGCTGGGCTTGGGGACACTGCTGGGCTTGGGGACCTGGCCGGCCTTGGGGACACGGGCAGGGCCTGGGGACATGGGCAGGCTTGGGGACATGGAGACACTGCCAGGCCTGGGGACACTGCCAGGCTTGGGGGAAATGTCCATGCCTGGGGACATGGCCATGCCTGGGGACACAGACAGGCGTGGGGACACAGACAGGCTTGGGGACACGGACAAGCATGGGGACACAGACAGGCTTGGGGACACAGACAGGCGTGGGGACACAGACAGGCTTGGGGACACGGACAAGCATGGGGACACAGACAGGCTTGGGGACACGGACAAGCCTGGGGACACAGACAGGCTTGGGGACATGGGCAGGCCTGGGGACACTGCCGGGCTTGGGGACACGGACAAGCTTGGGGACACAGACAGGCCTGGGGACACGGGGACACAGCCAGGCTTGGCGACACAGGCAGGCCTGAGGACACAGATGCCACCAACCCCAAGTGACAGAGACACCACAAACCCCAGGGGACAGGGATGCCCCCAAGGTGACACAGATGTCCCCAACCCCAGGGGACAGTGATGGGCGTGGCCAAAAACTCCCCGGGGACAAGCACTGCCAGATTGGGATCCATCCACCACAACGGGGGCTGCCAAATAGTGATCCATAGGGGACAACGGGAGACAGCAGGGGACAGCAGGGGACAGCGGGGGACAGCGGGGGACAGCAGGGGACAGCAGGGGACACCCGTGGGGACACGGCCGCCCCGGGATTACCTCGCAGCAGGTGGAAGTGCTCGGGGTAGAGCAGCTTGAAGCCGAAGAGCGTCAGGATGACCTCGACCGAGAAGGAGCCGCGGTCCACGAAGTCACCGTTGAAAATCTGTCCCCAGCTCAGGACAACGACACCCCGGAGCGTCCCCACGGTCCCCTCTGTGGGCCCAGGGTCCCCACGGTCCCCTCTGTGGCCCCACAGTCTTTCCTGGCCCCTCCTGGTGTCCCCCCATTGTCCCCAGCTGTCCCCCCACCCTTTTTCCCCTCCCGGTGTCCCCCCCAGTGTCACCCACAGTGTCCCCTGTCCCCTCCCAGTGTCCCCTCTGTGTCCCCCATCCCCTCCTGGTGTCCCTTCTGTGTCCCTCCATGTCCCCCGTCCCCTCCTGGTGTCCCTCCCGTGTCCCCCATCCCCTCCCAGTGTCCCCACAGTGTCCCCTCTACGTCTCCCTGTGTCCCCTGTCCCCTCCCAGTGTCCCCCCCGTGTCCTGCCTCTGTCCCCCCGTGTCCCCTGTCCCCTCCCGGTGTCCCCCGTCCCCTCAGGGTGTCCCCCCAGTGTCCCTCCGTGTCCCCTGTCCCCTCCCGGTGTCCCCCGTCCCCTCGCAATGTCCCCTCTGTGTCCCCCCAATGTCCCCCGTCCCCTCCCGGTGTCTCCCCAGTGTCCCCCCAATGTCCCCCGTCCCCTCCCGGTGTCCCCTCTGTGTCCCCCCCGTGTCCCCGTCCCCTCGCGGTGTCCCCTGTCCCCTCGGGGTGTCCCCGGGCGGATACGTAGGGGTTGGCCTCGGACGGGAGCCCGTTGAGCTCGAAGATGTTCAGCAGATCGTAGAACTGCCCGTGCGTGTCCCCGCACACTGTCACCTTCTCCGTCTGCGCGGGGACACCAAGGCGGCACCGCTGTCACCCGCGGGGACACACCCACCATGGGGACACCCACCCAGGGGACACACCCACCATGGGGACACCGCGGCGGCACCGCTGTCACCCGCGGGGACACACCCACCATGGGGACACCCACCCAGGGGACACACCCACCATGGGGACACCGCGGCGGCACCGCTGTCACCCCATGGGGACACACCCAGCATGGGGACACCCACCCAGGGGACACCGCGGCGGCACCGCTGTCACCCGCGGGGACACACCCAGCATGGGGACACCCAGGGGACACCGCAGTGGCACCGCTGTCACCCCATGGGGACACACCCACCATGGGGACACACCCAGGGGACACACCCACCCAGGGGACACACCCACCCAGGGGACACACCGACCATGGGGACACCCACCCAGGGGACACCGCGGTGGCACCGCTGTCACCCCTCGGGGACACACCCACCATGGGGACACACACCCAGGGGACACACCCACCCAAGGGACACACCCACCCAGGGAACACGGCGGTGGCACCGCTGTCACCCCATGGGGACACACCCAGCATGGGGACACCCACCCAGGTGACACGCCCACCCAGGGACACACCCACCATGGGGACACCCACCCAGGGGACACCGCGGTGGCACTGCTGTCACCCGCGGGGACACACCCACCATGGGGACACCCGCCCAGGGGACACACCCACCCAGGGGACACCGCGGCGGCACCGCTGTCACCCGCAGGGACACACCCACCACGGGGACACCCACCCAGGGGACACACCCACCCAGGGGACACACCCACCATGGGGACACTCACCCAGGGGACACACCCACCATGGGGACACTCACCCAGGGACACACCCACCCAGGTGACACACCCAGGGGACACACCCACCCAGGTGACACACCCACCATGGGACACACCCACCCAGGGGACACACCCACCCAGGTGACACACACACCCAGGGGACACACCCAGGTGACACACCCAGGTGACACACCCACCAGGTGACACACCCACCCAGGTGACACACCCACCAGGGGACACACCCACCAGGGGACACACCCACCATGGGGACACACCCAGGAGACACACCCACCAGGGGACACACCCACCCAGGTGACACACCCACCAGGTGACACACCCACCCAGGTGACACACCCAGGTGACACACCCAGGTGCCACACACACCCAAGTGCCACACCCACCTAGGTGACACACCCAGGGGACACACCCACCCAGGTGCCACACCCACCTCCTTCAGCGTGGTCTCCACCAGGGTGGGCAGCTTGGCCAGCACCTCCTTGACCTGCACCAGGATCTGCGGGGGGACAGTGTGGGGACACCTGGGGACACCTGGGGACACCCGGGGGTTTTGGGGGTGATTTTTGGGGTGATTTCTGGGGATTTTGGGGTACCTGGTAGGCACATTTCCTGTGCAGCTTCTTCTGGTCCTTGTACCACTGCATGAGCTCCTTCATGAAGGACAAGGTCACCTTGCCGTCCTCCAGCTTGGGGCCGCTGTACTCGTCCTCGATGGCTGCGGGGACAGCGCGGTGGCACCGGTGACACCGGGGACGTGGCGGGGACATGGTGGGGACATGGTGGGGACAGCGCGGTGGCACCAGTGACACCGGGGACAAGGCGGGGACATGGACAAGACATGGCAGGGACAGCGCGGTGGCACTGGTGACACCGGGGACGTGGCGGGGACATGGACAGGACATGGCGGGGACAGCGCGGTGGCACCGGTGACACCGGGGACGTGGCGGGGACACTCCCCAGGGAACCCCAGGCAACCCCCGAGCCCCCCAGACCCTCCCAGGGACCCCCCCAGACCCTCCCAGGGACCCCCCCAGACCCTCCCAGGCGCCCCCCGAGCCCCCCAGAACCCCCGGGATGGCCATGGGGGTCTCACTGAGAGCTCCCCAAGCAGCCCCAGGTGCCCCCTGTGTCCCCCAGACCCTCCCAGGGACCCCCACAGACCCCTGAGACCCTCCCAGGAACCTTCCTGGAGACCCCAGACCCTCCCAGGGACCCCCCAGACCCTCCCAGGCGCCCCCCGAGCCCCCCAGGACACCTGGGATGGCCGTGGGGGTCTCACTGAGAACTCCCCAGGGAACCCCAGGTGCCCCCCGAGCCCCCCAGGACCTCCCAGGGACCCCCACAGACCCCTGAGACCCTCCCAGGGACCCCCCCAGACCCTCCCAGGGACCCCCCAGACCCTCCCAGGGACCTCAAGCCTGCACTGAGGGCTCTCCAAGGAGCCCCAGGACCCCCCCAGATCCCCCAGACCCTCCCAGGGACCTTTCTGGAGACCCCAGACCCTCCCAGGGACACCCACAGATCCCTGAGACCCTCCCAGCGACCCCCATGGACCCCCCAGGACCTCCCAGGGACCTTTATGGGGACCCCAGACCCTCCCAGGGACCCCCACAGACCCCTGAGACCCTCCCAGGGACCCCCCAGACCCTCCCAGGGACCCCTCAGACCCTCCCAGGCGCCCCCCGAGCCCCCTAGGACCTCCCAGGGACCCCCACAGACCCCTCAGACCTTCCCAGGGACCTTCCTGGAGACCCCAGACCCTCCCAGGGACCCCCCCAGACCCTCCCAGGCGCCCCCCGAGCCCCCCAGGACCTCCCAGGTGCCCCCCCAGACCCTCCCAGGCGCCCCCCGAGCCCCCCAGGACCTCCCAGGTGCCCCCCGAGCCCCCCAGGACCCCCGGTTCGGCCGTGGGGGTCTCACTCATGCTCTCGATGTCCAGCGAGTCGACCACGGAGCGCTTGTGCTCGTCGCTGGCGATGGCTCTCTCGAACGCCTTCTGCTTGACGATGCGGTGACACTCCTGGTACTTGAGCTTGGCGTCCTTGTCGTTGGGACGCACCTTCACCACCTGCGGGGACAGCGCGGGGACCTTGGGGACATCCCGGGGGCCTTGGGGACATCCCAGGGACCTTGGGGACATCCCGGGGACCTTGGGGACATCCTGGGGACCTTGGGGACATCCCGGGGGCCTTGGGGACATCCTGGGGACCTTGGGGACATCCCGGGGACCTTGGGGACATCCTGGGGGCCTTGGGGACATCCTGGGGGCCTTGGGGACATCCGGGATGGGGACTCGGGGGGTGGGGATACAGCGCTCGGGGGATGGGGACACCAAGGGACAGGGCCTCGGGGCATGGGGATACAGCCCTCGGGGGGTGGGAATGCTCGGGGACCTTGGGGACATCCCGGGGACCTTGGGGACATCCCGGGGACCTGGGGGACATCCCGGGGACCTTGGGGACATCCCGGGGACCTTGGGGACAGCGGAGACCTTGGGGACATCCCGGGGACCTGGGGGACATCCCGGACGGGGACTGGGGGGGGTGGGGATACAGCCCTCGGGGGATGGGGACACCAAGGGACAGGGCCTCAGGGCATGGGGACACCAAGGGACAAGGCCTCAGGGCATGGGGACACCAAGGGACAAGGCCTCGGGGCATGGGGACACAGCCCTCGGGGGATGGGGACACCAAGGGACAGGGCCTCGGGGGATGGGGACACTCAGGAACATTTGGGGACAGGGACTCGGGGGGGTGGGGACACAGCCCTCGGGGGATGGGGACACCAAGGGACAGGGCCTCGGGGGATGGGGACACTCAGGGACACTCAGGGACATTTGGGGACAGGGCCTCAGGGGATGGGGACACAGCCCTCAGAGTGTGGGGACACTCAGGGACACTCAGGGACATTTGGGGACAGGGCCTCAGGGCGTGGGGACACAGCCCTCAGAGTGTGGGGACACCCAGGGACACTCAGGGACATTTGGGGACAGGGCCTCAGGGTGTGGGGACACAGCCTCAGGGCATGGGGACACTCAGGGACACTCAGGGACACTCAGGGACACAGCCTCAGGGGATGGGGACACCAAGGGACACAGCCTCAGGGTGTGGGGACACCAAGGGACAAGGCCTCAGGGACATTGGGGACAGGGCCTCAGGGCGTGGGGACACAGCCTCAGGGGATGGGGACACCCAGGGACACCAAGGGACAGGGCCTCAGGGCGTGGGGACACAGCCTCAGGGGATGGGGACACCCGGGTGTCCCCAAGCTCAGAGTGGACACAGTGACCCCAGGGCTGTCCCCAACCTTTCCATGAGCTCAGGGTGGACACACTGAGCTCTGATGACCCTTGCTGACCCCAGGGGTGTCCCCAACCCTTCCATTAGCTCAGAGGGGACACAGTGACCCCAGGCATGTCCCCAACCTTTCCACGACCCCAGGGCTGTCCCCAACCCTCCCCACTCTCTGTCACCCTCAATGTCCCCGCTCTCACCGTCTCACAGTCACGCAGGGTGGCCTTGACCTTGCCCAGGGCCATGCTGCTGACCCCAGAGATGACCCCAGGGCTGTCCCCAACTGTCCCCACCCCTCCTGTCCATGCTCTCACCGTCTCACAGTCACACAGGGTGGCCTTGACCTTGCCCAGGGCCATGCTGCTGACCCCAAAGATGTCCCCAACTGTCCCCACCCCTCCTGTCCCCGCTCTCACCGTCTCGTAGTCGCGCAGCGCCGCCTTGACCTTGCCCAGAGCCATGCTGCTGACCCCAAAGATGACCCCAGAGATGTCCCCAACTGTCCCCACCCCTCCTGTCTGTGCTCTCACCGTCTCGTAGTCGCGCAGGGCCGCCTTGAACTTGCCCAGGGCCATGTTGCTAACCCCAAAGATGACCCCAAAGATGTCCCCAACCCTCCTGTCCCCCCTGTCTGTGCTCTCACCGTCTCGTAGTCGCGCAGCGCCGCCTTGAACTTGCCCAGGGCCATGCTGCTGACCCCAGGGCTGTCCCAAACTGTCCCCAACCCTCCTGTCCCCCCGTCCCCGCTCTCACCGTCTCGTAGTCGCGCAGGGCCGCCTTGAACTTGCCCAGGGCCATGTTGCTGGCCGCGCGGCGGTAGTAGCCCTTGACGTACTTGGCGTCGAGCTGCACGGCGCGCGTGGCGTCGGCCAGCGCGTAGCCGTAGCACTCGGTGCGCAGGTAGGCCAGGCTGCGGTTGCCATAGTAGATGGCGTTGGTCGGGTTCAGCTCGATGGCGCTGCTGTAGAACTTCACCGCGTTCTCGTAGTCCTTCCCTGCGGGGAGACAGGGGTCAGGGGGGACAGGGGGGGATTGGACCCCAAAGTGTGCAGGGGATTGGACCCCAAAGTGTGCGGGGGATTGGATCCCAAAGACAGAGTGATTGGACCCCAAAGTGTGCGGGGGATTGGATCCCAAAGCCTGGGGGTGATTGGACCCCAAAGTGTGCGGGGGATTGGACCCCAAAGACAGAGTGATTGGACCCCAAAGTGTGCGGGGGATTGGACCCTAAAGTGTGGGGGTGATTGGATCCCAAAGTGTGTGGGGGATTGGACCCCAAAGACAGAGTGATTGGACCCCAAAGACTGGGGGTGATTGGACCCCAAAGACAGAGTGATTGGACCCCGAAGTGTGGGGGTGATTGGACCCCAAAGACAGAGTGATTGGACCCCAAAGCATGGGGGTGATTGGACCCCAAAGCATGGGGGTGATTGGACCCCAAAGACAGAGTGATTGGACCCCAAAGTGTGGGGGTGATCAGATCCCAAAGTGTGGGGGTGATTGGACCCCAAAGACAGAGTGATTGGACCCCAAAGTGTGGGGGTGATTGGATCGCAAAGTGTGGGGGGCATTGGACTCCAAAGCCTGGGGGTGATTGGACCCCAAAGCATGGGGGTGATCAGACCCCAAGTCCTGGATGTGACCAGACCCCAAAGCCTGGAGTGATCAGACCCCAAAGCCTGGAGTGACCAGACCCCAAAGCCTGGAGTGACCAGACCCCAAAGCCTGGGGGTGACCGGACCCCAAAGCCTGGGAGTGACCAGACCTAAAGCCTGGGGGTGACCGGACCCCAAAGCCTGGGGGTGACCAGACCTAAAGCCTGGGGGTGACCGGACCCCAAAGCCTGGGGGTGACCGGACCCCAAAACATGGGGGTGATTGGACCCCAAAGCCTGGAGTGACCAGACCCCAAAGCCTGGGGGTGACCAGACCCCAAAGTGTGGGGGTGACCAAACCCCAAAGTGTGGGGGTGATCAGACCCCAAAGCCTGGGGGTGACCAGACCCCAAAGCCTGGGGGTGACCGGACCCCAAAGCCTGGGGGTGACCAGACCCCAAAGCTTGGGGGTGACCAGACCCCAAAGCCTGGGGGTGACCGGACCCCAAAACATGGGGGTGATTGGACCCCAAAGCCTGGAGTGACCAGACCCCAAAGCCTGGGGGTGACCAGACCCCAAAGCCTGGGGGTGATTGGACCCTGAAGTGTGGGGGTGACCAGACCCCAAAGCCTGGGGGTGACCAGACCCCAAAGCCTGGAGTGACCAGACCCCAAAGCCTGGAGTGACCAGACCCCAAAGCCTGGGGGTGACCAGACCCCAAAGCCTGAGATCACCGTATGGCTCACAATTTGGCAGCGCGGCCTGCCTCTGCTTAGCCCTAACAGCTCAATATTTAGCAGGCAGAGCTGATGGATCACTATCTGGCACCTACTATTGCTCTCAATACACCACTTTCTGGCAACCCCTATAGCTTCCATAGGTTTCCATAGGGCAGCCCCTATTGCCCCCCATGGTTCCATTTCTGGCTGTTCCCATTGCCCCCTATAGGTCCCTACCTGGCAGCCCCCACTGCCCCCTATAGCTCCCAATTTGGCAGCCCCTACAGGTCCCAATCTGGCAAACCCTATAGATCCCAACCTCGCAGCCCCTAGAGGTCCCAATCTGGCAGCCCCTATAGGTCCCTATTTGGCAGGCCCTATAGGGTCCCTATCTGGCAGTCCCCATTGCCCCCTATAGCTCTCAGTCCGGCAGCCCCTATAGGCCCCAATCTCGCAGCCCCTATAGCTCCAATCTGGCAGGCCCCATTGCCCCCCATGGTTCCCAATCTTGCAACCCCTATAGGACCCAGTCTGGAAGACCCTATAGATCCCAATCTGGCAGCCCCCACTGCCCCCCATGGCTCTCAATCTCGCAGCCCCTATAGCTCCCTATCTGGCAGCCCCTATAGCTCCCTATCTGGCAGCCCCCGTTACCCCCCATTGCCCCCCGTGGATCCCAATCTGGCAGCTCCGTTATCCCCCATTTCCCCCAATGGATCCCTATCTGGCAGCTCCGTTATCCCCGGTGGCTCCCTATCTGGCAGCTCCGTTATCCCCGGTGGCTCCCAATCTGGCAGCTCCGTTACCCCCGGTGGCTCCCAATCTGGCACCTCCGTTACCCCCGGTGGCTCCCAATCTGGCAGCTCCGGTACCCCCGGTGGCTCCCAATCTGGCAGCTCCGGTACCCCCGGTGGCTCCCAATCTGGCAGCTCCGGTACCCCCGGTGGCTCCCTATCTGGCAGCTCCGTTACTCCCGGTGGCTCTCTATCTGGCAGCTCCGTTATCCCCGGTGGCTCCCTATCTGGCAGCTCCGGTACCCCCGGTGGCTCCCAATCTGGCAGCTCCGTTATCCCCGGTGGCTCACTATGTGGCAGCCCCCATTTCCCCCAATGGCTCCCTTTCTGGCAGCCCCCGCTCTCCCCCGTTGCCCTCAGCGGCTCCCTATCTGGCAGCCCCCATTACCCCCCATGGCTCCCTATCTGGCAGCCCCCGTTCCCCGCCGTTCCCCGCCGCGGCTCGCTCTCCGGCAGCCCCCGTCGCCCGCCGGTACCTTTGAAGAACTCGTTCGCGCGGGCTTTGAGCGCCTCGGCCCGTTCGAGCTCGGCGGGGCTCGGGGGCCGCCCGGGGCCGGCGCCGCCGCCGCTCCCCGCCCGCTCTCCCTCCGCCATGGCCGGGCCGCAAAGCGCCGCCGCCGCCGCCGGGCGCGGCCGCCAAGCGCCGCTGTCGTAAAGCCGCGGTGGGAGGGGGAGCGGTGTCGTAAAAGGAGGGGAGAGCGGAGCCGCCGGGGGTCTTGGTGTCCCCAAGTGTCCCCAAGTGTCACCGTCATTCCCCGTGTCCCTAAGTGTCCCCAAGTGTCCCCCAATGTCCCCCAATGTCCCCATCACCCTCCGTGTCCCTCAATGTCCCCATCGTCCCCCGCGTCCCCAAGTGTCCCCAAGTGTCCCCATCATTCCCCAAGTGTCCCCCTGTGTCCCCTCTATGTCCCCGCAATGTCCCCATCACCCTCCGTGTCCCCTCGTGTCCCCCGTGTCCCCATCGCCCCCCGTGTCCCCAAGTGTCCCCAAGTGTCCCCAAGTGTCTCTAAGTGTCCCCATCATTCCCCGTGTCTCCTCGTGTCCCCTCTATGTCCCCGCAATGTCCCCATCGCCCCCTGTGTCCCCAAGTGTCCCCAAGTGTCCCCAAGTGTCTCTAAATGTCCCCATCATTACTCGTGTCCCCTCCTGTCCCCAAGTGTCACCATCGCCCCCCGCGTCCCCAAGTGTCCCCAAGTGTCCCCAAATGTCCCCACCACCCCCCACGCCCCCCCCATGTCCCCAGTGTCCCCCGCAGCGACAGCCGAGCCCGCGGTGGCTTCAGAGCAGTTTAATGTGGGGTGGGGACAGCTCGGGGGGGGGGGAGGTGACACCGCGGGGGGGGCGTGCGACAGCGGGGGGGGGGCGTACAGGACCCCCCCAAAGCACCGGGGTGGGGGAGGGGAGGGGAGGGGGGGTGTGCGTGTGGGTCCAGCGGCTTGGGGGGGGGGGCGGGGGAGTTTTCGGGACCCTCGGGGGATTTTGGGGACCCTCGGGGACACTCCAGGGGGGCGGGGGGGTTTTGGGGACCCTCGGGGGACACTCCGGGGGGGGCGGGGGGGTTTTGGGGACACTCGGGGGACACTCCAGGGGGGCGGGGGGGATTTGGGGACCCTCGGGGGACTCAGGGGACACTCAGGGGACCCTCGGGGGACACTCACGGTGGGGCTCGGGGGTCCCAAGGGGTTTTTGGGGGGGGGTCTTGGGGGGTCCTGGGTGGCACAAGGGACCAAGGCACTTCCGAGGGGCTCTTGTCGCTTAATTGTCACTTAATTGTCACTCCAATGTCACACGAGACCCCCCCAGGACCCCCCCGGGGCCGTGCGGGACAAAAAGGGGGTCCCGTGGGGGGGGGGGGGGCTCTGCCCCGGTGGTCCCAGATTTTGGGGAGGGGGAGGGGACATGAAGCCCCTCCCCCAAAGGGGCGTTAGCACCAAATTTTGGGGTGTGGGACCCCCCAGCACCAAATTTGGGGGATGAGACCCCCCAGCACCAAATTTCGGGGGGATGGGACCTCCCAGCACCAAATTTGGGGGATGAGACCCCCCCCAGCACCAAATTTTGGGGGTGTGGAACCCCTCAAAGCACCAAATTTTGGGGTGTGGGACCCCCTAAAGCACCAAATTTTGGGGGGGGCACCAAATTTTGGGGGATGGGACCCCCCCAGCACCAAATTTTGGGGGATGGGACCCCCAGCACCAAATTTTGGGGTTTGGGACCCCCCAGCACCAAATTTTGGGGGGTGAGACCCCCCCCAGCACCAAATTTTGGGGTTTGGGACCCCCTAAAGCACCAAAGGGGGGGGGGATGGGGCGAGGTAGGACGGGAGGGGTCCCCAAAAATTGGGGGGGGGAAGGCCATAAATTGAGGGGGGTCCTGAGGGGAGGGGTGGGGGGCGGTCCCCCATTCCGGGGGGGGGGGGATAAATTTGGGAGATTTTGGGGAATTTGGGGGTCCCAGGGTGAAGGGGGAGGGGTCAGGTCATGGCTTTTGGTGCAGCCCCCCCCAGGGGTGTGGATTTTGGGGGGAATTCCCCCCATTTTGGGGGGGGAGGGTCTCTGCTGGTTTTTGGGGAGGGGTCTCCCCTCAGTTGCTCTCCAGGACCGGGGCCGGGGGGGTCAGCAGCGCTGGGGGGGGACACACAAATTATTGGGGTGTTCCCCCCCCCAAACCCATTTTGGGGGGGCCCTCCTTGTCCCCCCCGAAATTTGGGCCCCCCCCTCCCATGATTCCTATTTTTACCACCCCTCCCCCAATTTTGGGGTCCCCCCAACTTCCCCCCCCCCAATTTTGGGGTCCCCGCGGTCCTCCCCCCCCCCAATTTTGGGGTCTTCCTGTGTTCCCCCCCCAAATTTGGGGTCTCCCCAATTCCCCCCCCCCCAATTTTGGAATCTTCCCAACTCCCCCTCCCCCAATTTTGGGGTCCTCCCCAACTTCCCCCCCCCAATTTTGGGGTCTTCCTGTGTTTCCCCCCCAAATTTGGGGTCCCTCCAACTCCCCCCCCCCCAATTTTGGAGTCTTCCCAGTCCCCCCTCCCCCAATTTTGGGGTCCCCCCCAACTCCCCCCCCAATTTTGGGGTCCCCGAGGTCCCCCCCCCTCCAATTTTGGGGTCTTTCTGTGTTCCACCCCCCCAATTTTAGGGTCTCCCCAGGTTCCCCTCCCCCCCAATTTTAGGGTCCCCCCCAACTCCCCTCCCCTAATTTTGGAATTTCCCCAACTTCCCCCCCCCCAATTTTGGGGTCTTCCTGGGTTTCCCCCCCAATTTTGGGGTCCCCCCAACTTCCCCCCCCCAATTTTGGGGTCTCCGCGGTTCCCCCCCTCCAATTTTGGGGTCTTCCTGTGTTCCCCCCCCAAATTTGGGGTCTCCCCAATTCCCCCCCCCCAATTTTGGAATCTTCCCAACTCCCCCTCCCCCATTTTTGGGGTCCCCTCCCCCATTTTTGGGGTCCCCTCCCCATTTTTGGGGTCCCCTCCCCCATTTTTGGGGTCCCCCCTCACCCAGGGGCTGCTCCTGCCCCAGGCGGGGGCTCAGTCCTGGGGGGTCCCCGCTCAGCAGCAGCCCCTGTGGGGACACGGGGGGAGGGGACAATTGGGGACAGGACACGCTGCCACCCCCGCTGTGTCACCCCTGTCACCCCCCGCTGTGTCCCCGTGTCACCCCCGGTGTCCCTGTGTCACCCCCGGTGTCCCTGTGCCACCCCCGGTGTCCCCCCCCACCCTGTCCCCTCCCCAACCGCTCCCGATGCCCCCCCGGTGTCCCCTCCCGGTGTCCCTCAGTGTCCCCTCTGTGTCCCCCCAGTGTCCCCTGACCTCTCCCAGTGTCCCCCCAGTGTCCCCTGACCTGTCCCAGTGTCCCTCCAGTGTCCCCTTTGTGTCCCCCCAGAGTCCCCTGACCTGTCCCAGTGTCCCTCCAGTGTCCCCTGACCTCTCCCAGTGTCCCCCTCAGTGTCCCCAGCTGTCCCCCGCCCTTTTTCCCCTCCCAGTGTCCCCCCAGTGTCCCCCCAGTGTCCCCTGTCCCCTCCCGGTGTCCTCTCAGTGTCCCCCACGTGTCCCCCCCGTGCCGCCAGTGTCCCCTCTGTGTCCCCCCAGTGTCCCATGACCTCTCCCAGTGTCCCCACAGTGTCCCCAGCTGTCCCCCCACCATTTTTCCCCTTCCGGTGTCCCCCTCAGTGCCTCCTCTGTGTCCCCCCAGTGTCCCCCTGACCTCTTCCAGTGTCCCCCCAGTGTCCCCCGACCCCTCCCAGTGTCCCCCCAGTGTCGTCCTGACTTCTCCCAGTGTCCCTCCGTGTCCCCAGTGTCCCCCTGGTGTCCCCCAACCTCTCCCAGTGTCCCCCAGTGTCCCCTCTGTATCCCCCCAGTGTCCCCGCCCTGTCCCCTCGATGTCCCCCCGTGTCCCCTTTCCCCTCCCAGTGTCCCCCAGTGTCCCCGCCCTGTCCCCTCGACGTCTCCCCGTGTCCCCTGTCCCCTCCCAGTGTCCCCCAGTGTCCCCTCTGTGTCCCCCAGTGTCCCCCAGTGTCCCCGCCCTGTCCCCTCTGTCCCCGCGCTGTCCCCTCGCTGTCCCTGTCCCGTACCAGCCCGAGGGGGGGCAGCAGTTGGGGGTCGAGCTCAGGTCGCTTCAGGGGCGCCCCAGGCTCCTCAGCGCTCGGCTCGCGCGGCCTGCGGAACGCGTCAGGCCCCGCCCACCGCCCCGCCCACCGCCACGCCCACCACCACGCCCACAGCCACGCCCACCGTCACACCCTCCAAGGCCACTCGCACACCCCATGGCCACGCCCACCGCCACGCCCACCGCCACGCCCCCAGACCACGCCCACATCCACTCAACCGCGCACACACCCCATAGCCACGCCCACAGCCAAACCCTCCCGGGCCACGCCCATAACAGCGCAACCATGCCCACACCCCATAGCCACGCCCCCAGCCACGCCTTCCATGCCACACCCTCCCATCACCCAGCCACGCCCACCGCCACGCCCACCGCCACACCCTCCCAGGCCACGCCCACATCCACTCAACCACGCACACACCCCATAGCCACGCCCACCGCCACGCCCTCCGACACACCCTCACAGGCCACGCCCACAACACAATCACCACGCCTACACTCCATAGCCACGCCCCCAGCCACGCCTTCCCTGCCTAACCCCGACCCGAACACCAATTCTCTGCCACGCCCACCGCCACACCCTCCCAGGCCACGCCCACGTCCACTCAACCACGCCCACACCTCATAGCCACACCCCCAGCCACGCCTTCTATGCCACACCCTGACCGCACACGCCAATCTCCCAGCCACGCCCACTGCCACACCCTCCCAGGCCACGGCCACGCCCACATAACCACGCCCACACCCCATAGCCACGCCCCCAGCCACGCCTTCCATGCCATACCCTCCAGTCTCCCAGCCACGCCCATCAGAGCCACGCCCCACCCCAAACCACGCCCCCTCACCACGCCGACCACACCCCAAAAAGCCACGCCCCCGTTGCGGGAAGCCACGCCCATACTCAGCGCATACTTTCCCGGCACGGCCACGCCCCTGAGACACGCCCAATCAAACCACGCCCATTGACACACCCCCGAGACACACCCTTGCAGGCCACGCCCACAGCCCCACCCGCCCACAGCCCCACCCCTCATTAACGCAAGCCCCGCCCACCTCTTCCTAGCAGGGCGTGGCCGCGGGGCGTGGCCGAGGGCGGGGTCGCTGCCCCAGCGCGGGAGGGCGTGGCCAGGCCGGGAGGGGGCGGGGCCTCGGCCCGGGAAGCTGCGCGCGCGGGGGCGCGGGGGCGGAGCCTCGGCCTTGGGGGCGGGGCCGGCGGGGCGGAGGCCACGCCCCCTCTGCGGCTCGGCCCCGCCCAGTTGGAAGTCGCCGTCCATGGGGATGTAGGGGGCGAGCATGGCCAGGTCCAGGGGGGACGTCTGGGGGCACAGGGCGGGGGGCGTCAGGGCGGGGGGCCGGGGGGGCCCCGAATGTCAGCTAGGGGGGCTGGGGTCCCCTATCCATCTATGGGGCTGGGATTTGGGGTGGGGGTCTGGGATTTGGGGTCCCCAAATGTCAGCTAGGGGGCTGGGGTCCCCTATCCATCTATGGAGCTGGGAATTGGGGTGGGGGTCTGGGATTTGGGGTCCCCAAACGTCAGCTAGGGGGCTGGGGTCCCCATCCATCTATGGGGCTGGGAATTGGGGTGGGGTCTGAGATTTGGGGTCCCCAAATGTCAGCTAGGGGGCTGGGGTCCCCTATCCATCTGTGGGGCTGGGATTTGGGGTCCCCAAATGCCATCGAGGGGGTCTGGGGTCCGCACCTGTCTATGGGGCTGGGATTTGGGGTGGGGGCTGGGATTTGGGGTCCCCAAACGTCAGCTAGGGGGCTGGGGTCCCCATCCATCTATGGGGCTGGGAATTGGGGTGGGGTCTGAGATTTGGGGTCCCCAAATGTCAGCTAGGGGGCTGGGGTCCCCTATCCATCTGTGGGGCTGGGATTTGGGGTGGGGGCTGGGATTTGGGGTCCCCAAACGTCAGCTAGGGGGCTGGGGTCCCCTATCCATCTATGGGGCTGGGATTTGGGGTCCCCATCCATTTATGGGACTGGGATTTGGAGTGGGGTCTGGGGTCCGCACCTGTCTATGGGGCTGGGATTTGGGGTGGGGGCTGGGATTTGGGGTCCCCAAACGCCATCTAGGGGGTCTGGGGTCTGCACCCGTCTGTGCGGCTGGGATTTGGGGTCCCCTATCCATCTGTGGGGCTGGGATTTGGGGTGGGGTCTGAGATTTGGGGTCCCCTCCCATCTATGGGGCTGGGATTTGGGGTGTCTGGCCTCCCCCGACCCATTTTTGGGGTTTGAGATTTGGGGGTTTGAGATTTGGGGGTGTCCCGGGGTCCCACGGGGGTCCCACCCCCCCTCACCTGCAGGGCTGTTCCGGGGCCGCGGCTCCCCCCGAAAATCTTCTGCACCTGCGCCCCAAATCTGTCCCCTTTGGGGGGCTGGGGGGGCACGGCCATGGACCCCCAGAGCCCCCCAGAGCCCCCCCAGAGCCCAAAGACCCCCAAAATCCCCCCCCAGACCCCAAAGACCCCCAAAATCCCCCCCAGAGCCCCCCCAGAGCCCCCCAGAGCCCCCCCAGAGCCCAAAGACCCCCAAAATCCCCCCCAGAGTCCCAGAGCCCCCCCAGAGCCCCCCCAGACCCCAGAGACCCCCAAAATCCCCCCCAGACCCCCAGAGCCCCCCCAGAGCCCCCCCAGACCCCAAAGACCCCCAAAATCCCCCCCAGACCCCCAGGGCCCCCCCAGAGCCCCCCCAGAGCCCAAAGACCCCCAAAATCCCCCCCCAGACCCCAAAGACCCCCAGAACCTCCCCCAGACTCCCAAACCTCCCCCAGCCCTGCTGGGACCCCCAAAACCCCCCCGAGACCCCCAAAATCCTCCCCCCAGACCCCAAAGACCCCCCCAGCCTTTCCACGATGCCCCAAAACTCCCCCCAAACCTTCCCAGGACCCCTCCCCAAAACCGAAAATCTTTCCAGACCCCCCCAAGGACCCCCAAAACTCCCCCCAAGCCATCCCAGGACCCCTCCCCAAAACCCAAAGCCTTTCCGGACCCCCAAAACTCCCCCCAAAGCTTCCCAGGACCCCTCCCCACAAACCCAAACTCTTTCCGGACCCCCAAAACTCCCCCCAAGCCATCCCAGGACCCCTCCCCAAAACGCAAACTCTTTCCGGACCCCCCAAAACTCCCCCCAAACCTTCCCAGGACCCCTCCCCAAAACCCCAAAGCCTCTCCGGACCCCCCAAAACTCCCCCCAAAGCTTCCCGGGACCCCCCAAAAGCCCAAAGCCCCCCCGAATCGCCCCCCACTCACCGGGGAGGGGCTGCGGGGCCGCCGGGGGTGGGCGGGGGTCGCCGGGGGGGGGTCGAAGATGGGCGCGAGGAGGCGCACGAGCTCGGGGGAGCAGAAGCGGCGGGGGTCGCGCTGGAGAGCAGCCTCGGGCACGTGCGAGGGGCGCACGAAGGCCAGGACCCCCGGGACCCCCACCCCTGGGGGGGTGGGAGGGTGAGACCCCCGGGAAAATCCCCGAAATAACCCCAAAATCCACATCGCGACCCCCGAAAACCACCCCAAAATCGGCCCAAAAACCCCCCGACCCCCGGGAAAATCCCCAAAATCACCGCGGGATCCCCGGGACCCCCGGGACCCCCACCCCTGGGGGGGCGGCAGCGTGAGACCCCCGGGAAAATCCCCAAAATAAACCCCAAAATCGACATTGCGACCCCCAAAAACCACCCCAAAATCGGCCCAAAAACACCCTGACCCCCGGAAAAATCCCCAAAATAACCCCGAAATAACCGCGGGACCCCCGGAAATAACCCCAAAATCACCGCGGGACCCCCGGGACCCCCACCCCTGGGAGGCGGCAGCGTGAGACCCCCAAAATACACCCAAAATAACCCGAAAAATAACCCCGAAATAACCGCGGGACCCCCGGAAAAATCCCCAAAATCACCGCGGGACCCCCGGGACCCCCACCCCTGGGGGGGTGGGAGGGTGAGACCCCCGGGAAAATCCCCGAAATAACCCCAAAATCCACATCGCGACCCCCGAAAACCACCCCAAAATCGGCCCAAAAACCCCCCGACCCCCGGGAAAATCCCCAAAATAACCCCAGAATAACCGCGGGACCCCCGGAAATAACCCCAAAATAACCCCGGGACCCCCGGGACCCCCACCCCTGGGGGGCGGCAGCGTGAGACCCCCAAAATACACCCAAAATAACCCGAAAAATAACCCCGAAATAACCGCGGGACCCCCGGAAAAATCCCCAAAATAACCCCGAAATCACCGCGGGACCCCCGGGAAAATCCCCAAAATCACCGCGGGACCCCCGGGACCCCCGGGACCCCCACCCCTGGGGGGTGGCAACGTGAGACCCCCGGGAAAATCCCCAAAATCACCGCGGGACCCCCGGGACCCCCGGGACCCCCACCCCTGGGGGGGTGGCAGCGTGAGACCCCCGGGAAAATCCCCAAAATAACCCCAAAATCCACATCGCGACCCCCGAAAACCACCCCAAAATCGGCCCAAAACCCCCCCCAGGCCCCCGGAAAAATCCCCAAAATAACCCCAGAATAACCCTGGGACCCCCGGGACCCCCACCCCTGGGGGGGCGGCAGGGTGAGACCCCCAAAATACACCCAAAATAAACCCGGGACCCCCGGAAAAATCCCCAAAATAACTCCGGGACTCCCAAAATTCCCTGGGACCCCCAAACCCCACTCCGAACCCTCCAGAGACCCCCAAAACCTCCCCAAAAATCAGCCCAGGACCCCCAAACCTCCCCCAAAATCACCCCGGGACCCCCAGAACCTCCCCCAAAACCCCCCGGGACCCCCAAAACCTCCCCCAAAATCACCCCGGGACCCCCAGAACCTCCCCCAAAATCCCCCGGGACCCCCAAACCTCCCCCAAAATCACCCCGGGACCCCCAGAACCTCCCCCAAAACCCCCGGGACCCCCAAACCTCCCCCAAAATCACCCCTGGACCCCCAGAACCTCCCCCAAAATCCCCCGGGACCCCCAGAACCTCCCCCAAAATCACCCCGGGACCCCCAGAACCTCCCCCAAAATCACCCCGGGACCCCCAGAACCTCCCCCAAAATCAGCCCAGGACCCCCAAACCTCCCCCAAAATCACCCCGGGACCTCCAAACCTCCCCCAAAATCCCCCGGGACCCCCAGAACCTCCCCAAAAATCAGCCCAGGACCCCCAAACCTCCCCCAAAATCACCCCGGGACCCCCAAACCTCCCCCAAAATCACCCCGGGACCCCCAAACCCCTCCCCATTCCCGCCCCCGCCCCCCTCCCAGTCCCTCCCAGTCGCTCCCAGTGCCGAACTGGGGCTCACCGAGGCTCAGGTCCAGCACGGCGTCCGGGGGGGCGGCGGGGGGGGGCGGGGGGCGGCGACCCCCCCCCAAATCGCGGCGCTGGGTCTGCTCCAGGGACAGCACCAGCCCGCGCTGCTCCACGCGGCTGGGGGGTCGGGGCGGGGGTCTTTGGGGGGTCCCGAGCCCCCCGGGGTGTGTTGGGGGGTGGGATTTGGGGTTTTGGGGGTCTTTGGGGGGTCCCGAGCCCCCCGGGGCGTTTCGGGGGGTGGGATTTGGGGTTTTGGGGGTCCCGAGCCCCCCCGGGGTGTGTTGGGGGGTGGGATTTGGGGTTTTGGGGGTCTTTGGGGGGCCCGAGCCCCCCGGGGTGTGTTGGGGGGTGGGATTTGGGGGTTTTGGGGTCTTTGGGGGATCCCGGAGCCCCCCGGGACATTTGGGGGGGTAGGATTTGGGGTTTTGGGGGTCTTTGGGGGGTCCGGAGCCCCCCCGGCGCGTTTTGGGGGGTGGGATTTGAGGAGGGGTCGGGTTTGGGGTCTTTGGGGGGTGTCCGGAGCCCCCCGGGGCATTTTTGGGGGGTCTCGAAGCCCCCCGGGGCGTTTTGGGGGGTGGGATTTGGGGTTTTTGGGGATAGGATTTGGGGAGGGGTCGGATTTGGGGTCTTTGGGGGTCCCAAATCCCCCGGGGCATTTTGGGGGGTGGGATTTGGGTGGGTGGGATTTGGGGGGCGTATCCTCCCCCCATTACTGGGACCCCTCCCAATGTCCCCCACTGTCCCCAATGTCCCTAGTGTCCCCAATGTCCCCAGTATCCCCAATCCCCCCAATGTCCCCAGTGTCCCCAATCCCCCAATGTCCCCAATGTCCCCAGTGTCCCCAGTGTCCCCAATGTTCCCAATGTCCCCAATCCCCCCAGTGTCCCCAGTGTCCCCAGTGTCCCCAGTGTCCCCAGGGTCCCACCTGAGCACGAAGTGCAGGCACACGATGCCCTCGGGGGCTGCTCGCCCCCCGCCCATTGTCCCCATTGTCCCCAATGTCCCCATTGTCCCCAGTGTCCCCAATGTCCCCAATCCCCTCAATGTCCCCAGTGTCCCCAATGTCCCCAATGTCCCCATTGTCCCCAGTATCCCCAGTGTCCCCAGGGTCCCACCTGAGCACGAAGTGCAGGCACACGATGCCCTCGGGGGCTGCTCGCCCCCCGCCCATGACGGTGGCCTGGGTCTGCGCCCACAGGAAGCCACCGCGCTTGGCCAGGAAGCGATAGTGGCTTGTCACCGCCTGGCCCTTGCTCAGCACTGCGGGGACAGCGCGGGGACATCGGCGACATGGCGGGGACAGCGGGGGCATCGTGGGGACAGCGCGGGGACATCGGCGACATGGCGGGGACAGCGGGGATATCGTGGGGACATCGGCGACATCGTGGGGACAGCGGGGATATCGTGGGGACAGCGCGGGGACAGCGGGGACATCGTGGGGACAGCGCGGGGACATTGGGGGATATTGTGGGGACAGCGGGGACATCGTGGGGACAGCGCCCAGACATTTGGGGACAGCGCGGCGACATCAGGGGACATCGTGGGGACATCGGGGACATCGTGGGGAGAGCGAGGACATCGCGGGGACAGCGCGGAGACATCCTGGGGACAGCGTGGGGACATCGGGGATATCGGGGGGACATCGGGGGGACATCGGGGATATCGCGGGGACAGCAGGGACAGCGGCGACATCGGGAGACATCATGGGGACAGCACGGGGAGAGCGCGGGGACATCGTGGGGACATCAGGGGACATCGTGGGGACATCGGGGACATCGTGGGGACAGCGGGGATATCGTGGGGACAGCGTGGGGATATCGCAAGGATATCGCGAGGACCGCGCGGGAATATCGCGGGGACATCGGGGGACATCGTGGGGACGGCGCGGGGAGAGCGCGGGGGCATTTGGGAACATCGCGGCGACAGCGGGGACATCGTGGGGATATCGCAAGGATATCGCGAGGACAGCGCGGGAATATCGCGGGGATATCTCGGGGACAGCGGCGCGACATTTGGGAACATCGCGGGGACAGCATGGGGATGTCGCGGGGACAGCGCGGGGACAGCGCGGGGATAGCGCGTGGACAGCGCCCAGCCATTTGGGGACATCGCGGCGACATCAGGGGACAGTGAGGGGATATCGCGGGGACAGCGCGGGGATATCGCGGGGACACCGCGAGGATAGCGCGGGGACAGCGCCCAGCCATTTGGGGACAGCGCGGCGACATCAGGGGATATCGCGGGAATATCGCGGGGACATCGCGGGGACAGCGCGGGGACACCGCGGGGATAGCGAGGGGACAGCGCCCAGCCATTTGGGGACAGCGCGGCGACATCAGGGGATATCGCGGGGATATCGCGGGGACATCGGGGGGACAGCGGCGCGACATTTGGGGACATCGTGGGGACATCGTGGGGACATCGGGGGACAGGTTTTGGGGTTCGGCACTCACGGGTGTGGACGCTGCGGCTCAGAGTGTTGGAGTCGAGCGCGTGGACGAACTCATAGAGGGAACAGCCCAGGAGCTCCTCGGGGTGGTACCCCGCGATCTCCCCGATCCTGCACCCCAAAAATGTACCCCAAAAATCAGGGGAAAACCCGTGGGGGTCCCGAGGGGTGTCCCGGGGGGTCCCGGGCTGAGTCTGGGAGTCCCAGGGCGTCCCGGGGCTGTCCCGGGGGGTCCCGAAGGGGTCCCGGGGGTCTTTGGGGTCCCGTGGGGGTCCCGGGGAAATCCCGAGGGGGTCCCGTGGGTGTCCCGGGGGTCCCGAGGGGTGTCCTGGGGGTCCCGGGGGTCTTTGGGGTCCCGTGGGGGTCCCGCGGCGGTCCCGGGGTGTCCCGCGGGTGTCCCGGGGGTCCCGAAGGGTGTCCTGGGGGTCCCGAGAGGTGTCCTGGGGGTCCCTAGGGGTGTCCCGGGGGTGTCCTGGGGGTCCCGAGGGGTGTCCTGGGGGTCCCAAAGGGTGTCCCGGGGTTCCCGTGGGGGTCCCGTGGTGTCCCGCGGGGGTCCCGGGGGTGTCCCGGGGGTCCCGAGGGGGGTCCTGGGCGTCCCGTGGGGGTCCCGTGGTGTCCCGCGGGGGTGTCCTGGGGGTCCCGGGGGTGTCCCGCGGGGCTCCCGTGGGTGTCCCGGGGTTCCCGTAGGGGTGTCCCGGGGGTCCCGTGGGGGTCCCGTGGGTGTCCCGGGGTGTCCCGCGGGGGTCCCGAGGGGTGTCCTGGGGGTCCCGAGGGGTGTCTCGGGGGTCCCGCGGGGGTCCCGGGGAAATCCCGAGGGGTGTCCCGGGGGTCCCGTGGGGGTCCTGGGGGTCCCGAAGGGTGTCCCGGGGGTCCCGTGGGTGTCCCGGGGGTCCCGTGGGTGTCCCGGGGTTCCCGTGGGGGTCCCGAGGGGTGTCCTGGGGGTCCCGAAGGGTGTCCCGGGGGTCCCGTGGGTGTCCCGGGGTGTCCCGTGGGGGTCCCGTGGGTGTCCCGGGGTGTCCCGCGGGGGTCCCGAGGGGTGTCCTGGGGGTCCCGAAGGGTGTCCCGGGGGTCCCGTGGGTGTCCCGGGGGTCCCGTGGGGGTCCCGTGGGTGTCCCGGGGTGTCCCGCGGGGGTCCCGAGGGGTGTCCTAGGGGTCCCGGGATGTCCCGGGGGTCCCGTGGGGGTCCCGGGGGTCCCGTGGGTGTCCCGCGGGGGTCCCGAGGGGTGTCCCGTGGGTGTCCCGCGGGGGTCCCGAGGGGTGTCCCCCCCCACCTGTCGTCGCAGTAGGTGAACTTCATGTCCATGGAGTGGCGCGTGAGGACTGTCCCCGAGCCCAGGGGGGCTTCGATGGCCCCCGGGTGCGGAATGGCCTCGCAGATCAGCACCAGGCACCGCAGGGGGGGGTCGCCGCCCCCCGCCCCCCCCGCGTACGTCCGCATGTGCCCCGCGCAGTGCAGCACCTTGGGGAGGGGGCGGGAGGGGTGGGGGGAGGGCAAAAAACCCCCCGGGACCCCCCCCCGGAATTGCCGCGGGGTTATCACTGAAAGCTGCCTGGAATTGTTCGGGAATTCTGCAGGAATTGTGCCCGGAAAGCCCCCCGGGACACCCCCGGAATTCACCCGAAATTCTCCCCAAAACCCCCCCGGGACACCCCCGGAATTCACCCGAAATTCTCCCCAAAACCCCCCCGGGACACCCCCGGAATTCACCCGAAATTCTCCCCAAAACCCCCCCGGGACACCCCCGGAATTCACCCGAAATTCTCCCCAAAACCTGCCCGAAATTCCCCGAAATTCCCTCAGATTTATCCCCAAAACCTGCCCGGAACCGCCCCGAAATTCCCTCAGATTTATCCCCAAAACCCACCCGGAACTGTCCCGAAATTCCCTCAGAATTATCCCCAAAACCTGCCCGGAACTGTCCCGAAATTCCCCGAAATTTCCTCTGATTTATCCCCAAAACCCGCCCGGAACTGTCCCGAAATTCCCTCAGATTTATCCCCAAAACCCCCCGGGGACACCCCCGGAATTCCTTCGGAATTTGCCCCAAAACTCGCCCGGAACTGTCCCGAAATTCCCTCAGATTTATCCCCAAAACCTGCCCGGAACCGCCCCGAAATTCCCTCAGATTTATCCCCAAAACCTGCCCGGAACCGCCCCGAAATTCCCCGAAATTCCCTCAGATTTATCCCCAAAACCCGCCCGGAACTGTCCCGAAATTCCCTCAGATTTATCCCCAAAAGCCGCCCGGAACCGCCCCGAAATTCCCTCAGAATTTTCCCCAAAGCCCGCCCGGAACCGCCCCGAAATTCCCCGAAATTCCCTCAGATTTATCCCCAAAACCTGCCCGGAACTGTTCCGAAATTCCCTCAGATTTATCCCCAAAACCTGCCCGGAACTGTCCCGAAATTCCCCGAAATTCTCCCCAAAACCCGCCCGGAACCGTGTCCCCAATGTCCCCAATGTCCCCAATTCCCCCAATCCCTCAATGTCCCCCCCATGTCCCCCCCAAGTCGCCCCCAATGTCCGCAATATCCCAAATGTCCCCAATGTCCCCCCCGTGCTCCCCCATGCCCCCCATGTCCCCAATGCCCCCGATGTCCCCAAACCCTCAATGTCCCCAATCCCCCCAATGTCCCCCCAATCCCTCAATGTCCCCAGTGTCCCCCCCATGTCCTCCCCAATGTCCCCACTGCCCCCGATGTCCCCAATGTCCCCAAGGTTCCCAATCCCCCAACGCCCCCAAAGTGTCCCCAAAGTGTCCCCAATGTCCCCCCAATATCCCAAATCCCCCCAATGTCCTCAAAGTCCCCACTGTCCCCAAAGTGTCCCCGACGTCCCCAATCCCCCCAATGTCCCCAATCCCCCCAATGTCCCCAATCCCCCCGATGTCCCCAGTCCCCCCGATATTCCCAATGTCCCCAATGTCCCCAATCCCCCCGATGTCCCCAATGTCCCCAAAGTGTCCCCAATGTCCCCCAATGTCCCCAATCCCCCCGATGTCCTCAATCCACCCAATGTCCCCAATCCCCCCGATGTCCCCAGTCCCCCCGATATTCCCAATGTCCCCAATGTCCCCAATCCCCCCGATGTCCCCAATCCCCCCGATGTCCCCAATGTCCCCAAGTGTCCCCAATGTCCCCAAGTGTCCCCAATGTCCCCAATGTCCCCAGTGTCCCCAATCCCCCCGATGTCCCCAATCCCCCCAATGTCCTCTAAGTCCCCACTGTCCCCAAAGTGTCCCCGACGTCCCCAATCCCCCCGATGTCCCCAATCCCCCCGATGTCCCCAATGTCCCCCAATGTCCCCAATCCCCCCAAGTGTCCCCAATGTCCCCCAAGTGTCCCCAATCCCCCCGATGTCCCCAATGTCCCCAATGTCCCCCCAATGTCCCCAAGTGTCCCCAATGTCCCCCCAGTGTCCCCCACCTTCCAGGACGCGGCTTTGAGGTTCAGGCAGCGCCCCCTGCCGGTCAGAGTGCTCTTCATGCGCAGGGCGAAACTGCGCCCCGAGCGCTCCCCGCGCCGCCGGGGACCCCCTGGGGGGCGCAGGAATTGGGGAGGGGTCGTGGGGATCCCGGGGGGGTCCGGGGGGATCCGGGGGGTCACAGGAATTGGGGGGTCCCAGGGTTTGGGGGGCTCAGGGCGCTCTCCATGCTCAGGGCGAAGCTGCGCCCCGAGCGCTCCCCGCGCCGCCGGGGACCCCCTGGGGGGCACGGGGGGGTCAGGAATTGGGGAGGGGTCCCAGGAATTGGGGGGGGGTCCCAGGAATTGGGGGGGGTCCCAGGAATTGGGGGTCTCAGGGTTTGGAGGTCTCAGGGTGGTCTCCATGCTCAGAGCAAAGCCGAGCCCCGAGCGCCCCCCATGCTATGGGGGCAATTTTGGGTGGTCCCGAGGGGGTCCCAGGGGTCGTGGAGGGGTCACAGGAATCGGGGGGAGTCACAGGAATTGGGGAGGGGTCCCAGGAATTGGGGAGGGGTCCCAGGAATTGGGGGGTCCCAGGGTTTGGGGGGCTCAGGGTGGTCTACATGCTCAGGGCGAAGCTGCGCCCCGAGCGCTCCCCGCGCCGCCGGGGACCCCCTGGGGGGTCAGGGGGGGTCACGGGGGGGTCAAAAATTGGGGAGGGGTCCCAGGAGTTGGGGGGGCCCGAGGGGGTCCCAGGAATTGGGGGGTCCCAGGGTTTGGGGGGCTCAGGGTGGTCTACATGCTCAGGGCGAAGCTGCGCCCTGAGCGCTCCCCGCGCCGCCGGGGACCCCCTGGGGGGCACGGGGGGGTCAGGAATTGGGGAGGGGTCCCAGGAATTGGGGAGGGGTCCCAGGAATTGGGGGTCTCAGGGTTTGGGGGTCTCAGGGTGGTCTCCATGCTCAGAGCAAAGCCGAGCCCCGAGCGCCCCCCCTGCTATGGGGGCAATTTTGGGTGGTCCCGAGGGGGTCCCAGGGGTCGTGGTGGGGTCACAGGAATTGGGGGGAGTCACAGGAATTGGGGAGGGGTCCCAGGAATTGGGGAGGGGTCCCAGGAATTGGGGGGTCCCAGGGTTTGGGGGTCCCAGGGTGCTATTCATGCTCAGAGCAAAGCTGTGCCCCGAGCGCTCCCCGCGCCGCCAGGGACCCCCTGGGGGGTCAGGGGGGGTCACGGGGGGGTCAAAAATTGGGGAGGGGTCCCAGGAGTTGGGGGGGCCCGAGGGGGTCCCAGGACATGGGGGGGTCCCAGGGTTTGGGGGTCTCAGGGTGGTCTACATGCTCAGAGCAAAGCTGTGCCCCGAGCGCTCCCCGCGCCGCCGGGGACCCCCAGGGGGGTCAGGGGGGGTCACGGGGGCGTCAAAAATTGGGGAGGGGTCCCGGGAATTGGGAGGGGTCCCAGGAATTGGGGAGGGGTCCCAGGACATGGGGGGTCCCAGAGTTTGGGGGTCCCAGGGCGCTCTCCATGCTCAGAGCAAAGCCTCGCCCCGAGCGCCTCCCCTGCTATGGGGGCAATTTTGGGGGCTCTCGAGGGTCCCGAGGGGGTCCCGGGGGTCGTGGGGATCCCGGGGGGGTCCTGGGGGGTCCCAGAAATTGGGGAGGGGTCCCAGGAATTGGGGGGTCCCAGAGTTTGGGGGTCTCAGGGCGCTCTCCATGCGCAGGGCGAAGCTGAGCCCTGAGCGCCCCCCCGGCATGTGGGCAAGTTTGGGGGGGGGGCCCGGGGGTCCCGAGGGGGTCCGGGGGGTCGTGAGGATCCCGGGGGGGTCCAGGGGGTCCGGGGGGGTCCCAGAAATTGGGGAGGGGTCCCAGGACTTGGGGGGTCCCAGGAATTGGGGGTCGCAGGGTGGTCTTCATGCGTAGGGAAAAGCAGCCCCCGCTATGGGGGAAATTTTGGGGAGGACTTTTGGGGGCGCGGGGGGGTCCCCAGGGGGTCCCAGGGGTCGTGGGGGGTCCCAGGAATTGGGGGAGGGGTCCCAGGAATTGGGGAGGGGTCCCAGAAATTGGGGAGGGGTCCCAGGAATTGGGGGAGGTCACCAGGGGAGGGTCAGGGGCATTGGGGGGTCCCAGGGGGGTTAATTTGGGGAGGGGTCTCACCCTGCCGCGGGCTCAGGGATATTTTTGGGATATTCTTGGGATATTTTTGGGCTATTTTGGGGACATTTTGGGGACATTTTTGGGGATTTTTTGGGATATATTTGGGCTATTGTTGGGATATTTTTGGGGATATTTTTGGGATATTTTTGGGGTATATTTTGGATATTTTTGGGCTATTTTGAGCTATTAATTTGGGGAGGGGTCTCACCCTGCCGCGGGCTCAGGGATTTTTTTGGGATATTTTCGGGACATTTTTGGGCTATTTTTTGGGATATTTTTGGGATATTTTGGGGATTTTGGGGGATTTTTTTAAATTTTTTTTTGGGTATTTTTGGGCTATTTTTGGGCTATTTTTTGGGATATTTTTGGGATATTTTAGGGATTTTTTGGGATTTTTTTTTTTTGGGGGGTATTTTTGGGCTATTTTTGGGGGATATTTTTGGGATATTTTCGGGATATTTTCGGGATATTTTCGGGCTATTTTTGGGCTATTTTTGGGGATATTTTTGGGATATTTTCGGGCTATTTTTGGGCTATTTTCGGGCTATTTTCGGGATATTTTCGGGATATTTTTGGGGATATTTTCGGGCTATTTTCGGGCTATTTTCGGGCTATTTTCGGGCTATTTTGGGGATATTTTCGGGATATTTTTGGGGATATTTTCGGGCTATTTTTGGGGATATTTTCGGGCTATTTTCGGGCTATTTTCGGGCTATTTTCGGGCTATTTTCGGGCTATTTTCGGGCTATTTTTGGGGATATTTCCGGGCTATTTTCGGCCTATTTTCGGGCTATTTTTGGGGATATTTCCGGGCTATTTTCGGGCTATTTTGGGGCTATTTTTGGGCTATTTTCGGGCTATTTTGGGGCTATTTTTGGGCTATTTTCGGGACATTTTTGGGCTATTTTTGGGGATATTTTCGGGGATATTTTCGGGTTATTTTCGGGCTATTTTCGGGCTATTTTTGGGGCTATTTTTGGGGATATTTTTGGGCTATTTTTGGGCTATTTTTGGGGCTATTTTGGGGCTATTTTCGGGCTATTTTCGGGCTATTTTTGGGGCTATTTCCGGGCTATTTTCGGGCTATTTTTGGGGATATTTTCGGGCTATTTTCGGGCTATTTTTGGGGATATTTTCGGGCTATTTTCGGGATATTTTCGGCCTATTTTCGGGCTATTTTCGGGCTATTTTTGGGCTATTTTTGGGCTATTTTCGGGCTATTTTCGGGCTATTTTCGTGCTATTTTCGGGCTATTTTTGGGCTAATTTGGGTGGGGGTCTCACCCTGCCGCGGGCTCAGCACGTCCTGCAGCTCCTCGTGGTCGCAGGGATGAACGAAATCGAAAACGCTGTGTCCGATCAGCTCCAGCTGGGGGGGCCCGGGGGGGTCACACCCCAATTTTGGACCCCCCCAAAATTTTGGCCACCCCCCCCAAAAATTTAGACCCCCCCTGCAGAATTTTGGGGCCCTCTCAGAGATTTTTTGGGGGTCCCAGAAGAATTTTTGAGGCCCTCCCCAGCAGATTTTTGGGCTCCCCCGGCACAATTTTTTGGGGTCCCCCAGGCAGAATTTTAGGCCCCACCCCCCAAAAAAATTTTGGGACCCCCCCCCCCCCAAAATTTCGGGTCCCCCCCCACCAAATTTTGTCCCCCCCTGCAGAATTTTTGGAGATTTTTAGGCCCTCCCCAGCAGATTTTTGGCCCCCCCCCCGGCAAATTTTTTGGGGACCCCGAGGCAGAATTTAAGGCTCCACCCCCCAAATTTTAGGCCCCACCCCCCCAATTTTTAGGCCCCACCCCCCCAATTTTAGGCCCCACCCCCCAAATTTTAGGCCCCACCCCCCAAATTTTAGGCCCCACCCCCCAAAATTTTAGGCCCCACCCCCCAAAATTTTAGGCCCCACCCCCCAAAATTTTAGGCCCCCCCCCCCCCAAAATTTTGGAACCTCCCAACCAAAATTTGGGGTCCCTCCCGCCAAAATTTCGGGGCTCCCCTTCAGAATTTTGGGCCCTCCCTGGCGGAATTTTGGGCCCCCCCCCTCAGACAGATTTTTGGGGTTTCCTGAGCAGATTTTTTGGGTTTCCCACACAGATTTTTTGGGTTTTCCACAAAGATTTTTGCTGTTCTCCACACAGAATTTTTTGGGGTTTCCCGAGCAAATTTTTGGGGTTTCCCACACAGAATTTTTGGGGTTCTTCACACAGATTTTTGGGGTTTCCCACTCAGATTTTTTGGGGTTTCCCGAGCAGATTTTGGGGTTTCTCCACACAGATTTTTGGGTTTTCCCACACAGAATTTTTGGATTTCTCCACACAGATTTTTTGGATTTCTCCACACAGATTTTTGGGGTTTCCCAAGCAAATTTCTGGGGTTTCCCACACAGAATTTTTGGGTTTCTCCACACAGATTTTTTTGGGGTTTCCCGAGCAGATTTTTTGGGGTTTCCCACACAGAATTTTTGGTGTTCTCCACACAGATTTTTGGGGTTTCCCGAGCAGATTTTCAGGGTTTTCTGAGCAGATTTTTGGGTTTTCCCACACAAATTTTTGGGGTTTCCCGCACAGAATTTTTGGTGTCCTCCACACAGAGTTTTTGGGGTTTCTTGAGCAAATTTTTTTGGGTTTCCCACACAGAATTTTTGGGGTTTCCTGAGCAGATTTTCAGGGGTTCTCCACACAGATTTTTTTTGTTTCTCCACACAGATTTTTGGGGTTTCTCGAGCAGATTTTTGGGTTTTCCCACACAGATTTTTTGGGGTTTTCCTGAGCAAATTTTTTTAAGTTCTCCACACAGATTTTTGGGGTTTCCCAACAGATTTTTTGCCCCTCCCCGGTGGTTTTTGGGGCCTCCCCTCGACAGATTTTTGACCTCTCCCCAACTCATTTCTCGACCCACCCTCGCGCCATTTTTTCGGGGTCTCTCCCCAGACTCTGGGGTCCCTCCCGGCAGATTTTTGGGGTGATTTTGGGGTCCCCCCTCACCTGGCTGAGCCCCAGCAGGCGGCTGACGTTCTCGGACAGGTAGATCATGTCTCCGCCCTCGCTCAGCACCATCACGAAGCCACTCAGCGCCTGCAGGTAGCAGCTGTCCACAGCCTCGGCCGCCGCCGCCCACGCGCCTGGGGGGGCCCGGGGGGGCGTCAGGGAGACCCCCGAACCGGGGGGGTGGGCGGGGGTCCCCGGGGGGGGCGGGGGTCGCGGGGGATTGTGGGTAAAACCCATGCCCTCCATAGGGTTGGTTGTTCTGGCACTTTTGGGGGGAGTCTGGGGGTCCCAGGACGGTCTGGGGAGGGGTCTGGGGGCGTCAGGGGGACCCCCGAACCGGGGGGTGGGCGGGGGTCCCCGGGGGGGGCGGGGGTCGCGGGTAAAGCCCATCCCCCCACTTTGACAGGGACCATCCCGGCATTTGGGGAGGGGTCCCAGGGGTGTCTGGGGAGGGGTCTGGGGGCGCCACGGGGACCCCCGAACCGGGGGGGGGGGCGGGGGTCCCCGGGGGGGGGCGGGGGTCGTGGGTAAAACCCATTCCCCCATAGGGTGTGGTTGTTCTGGCACTTTGGGGGGGTCCCTGGGCGTGTCTGGGGGGTCCCAGGGGTGTCTGGGGAGGGGTCTGGGGGCGTCAGGGGGACCCCCGAACCGGGGAGGGGGGCGGGGGTCCCCGGGGGGGGCGGGGGTCGCGGGTAAAGCCCATCCCCCCACTTTGGCTGGGACCACCGCGGCATTTGGGGAGGGGTCCCAGGGGGGTCTGGGGAGGGGTCTGGGGAGGGGTCTGGGGGCGTCAGGGGGACCCCCGAACCGGGGGGGGGGGGCGGGGGTCCCCGGAGGGGGTCGGGGGTCGCGGGGGATTGTGACTTTTGGGGTGTGCCGGTGAATTTAGGGGTGTCCCGGTGAATCGGTGGGGGTTCCCGCTGAATTTAGGGGTGTCCCGCAGGATTTTGGGGGTGAATCCCGGTGAATTTTGGGGGTTCCCGGTAAATTTTGGGGTTCCCGGTGAATGTTGGGGTGTCCCGGTAAATTTTGGGGGTGTCCCGGTGAATTGGGGGTGGTCTCAGTTGGTTTAGGGGTGTCCTGCTGAATTTTGGGGTGGATCCCGCTGAATTTTGGGGGTCCCGGTAAATCGGGGGGGGTTCCCGGTAAATTTAGGGGTATCCCGCCGGATTTTGGGGGTTCCCGGTGAATTTTGGGGGTCCCGGTGAATTTAGGGGTATCCCGCAGAATTTAGGGGTTCCCGGTGAATTTAGGGGGTTCCCGGTAAATTTTGGGTGTCCCGGTGAATTTTGGGGTTTCCCGGTAAATTTTGGGGTGGATCCCGGTAAATTTTGGGGGTCCCAGTGAATGGGGGGGGGTTCCCGGTAAATTTAGGGGTGTCCCGGTGAATTTTGGGGGTGTCCCGGTGAATTTAGGGGTGTCCCGCAGGATTTTGGGGGTCCCGGTGAATCGGGGGGGGTTCCCGGTAAATCGGGGGGGGTTCCCGGTAAATTTTGGGGTGTCCCGGTAAATTTGGGGGTGTCCGCAGGATTTTGGGGGTCCCGCTGAATCGGGGGGGTTCCCGGTGAATTTAGGGGTGTCCCGGTGAATTTTGGGGGTGTCCCGCTGAATTTTGGGAGGATTCTCGGTGGGTTCCAAAGGGTCCCACTGAATTTTGAGGGGCGCCCGATGACTTTTTGGGGGTTCCCGGTGAATTTCGGGGTGTCCCGGTGAATTTTGGGAGGTCCCAGTGAATCGGGGGGGGGTTCCCGCTGAATTTTGGGGTATCCTGCTGAATTTTGGGGGTGTCCCGGTGACTTTTGGGGGTTCCCGGTAAATTTAGGGGTGTCCCGGTGAATCGGGGGGGGTTCTCGGTGAATTTCAGGGTGTCCCGCTGAATTTTGGGGGTGAATCCCCCTGAATTTTGGGGAATCCCCCGGAATTTTGGGGGTCCCGGTGAATCGGGGGGGGGTTCCCGCTGAATTTTGGGGTATCCTGCTGAATTTTGAGGGGCGCCCGATGACTTTTGGGGGTTCCCGGTGAATTTCGGGGTGTGCCGGTGACTTTTGGGGGTTCCCGGTGAATTTCGGGGTGTGCCGGTGACTTTTGGGGGTTCCCGGTGAATTTCGGGGTGTGCCGGTGACTTTTGGGGGTTCCCGGTGAATTTCGGGGTGTGCCGGTGACTTTTGGGGGTTCCCGGTGAATTTCGGGGGTTCCCGGTGAATTTTGGGGGTTCCCGGTGACTTTTGGGGGTTCCCGGTGAATTTCGGGGTGTGCCGGTGACTTTTGGGGGTTCCCGATGAATTTCGGGGTGTGCCGGTGACTTTTGGGGGTTCCCGGTGAATTTCGGGGTGTCCCGGTGACTTTTGGGGGTTCCCGGTGAATTTCGGGGTGTGCCGGTGACTTTTGGGGGTTCCCGGTGAATTTCGGGGGTTCCCGGTGAATTTTGGGGGTTCCCGGTGACTTTTGGGGGTTCCCGGTGAATTTCGGGGTGTGCCGGTGACTTTTGGGGGTTCCCGGTGAATTTCGGGGTGTGCCGGTGACTTTTGGGGGTTCCCGGTGAATTTCGGGGTGTCCCGATGACTTTTGGGGGTTCCCGGTGAATTTCGGGGTGTGCCGGTGACTTTTGGGGGTTCCCGGTGACTTTTGGGGGTTCCCGGTGAATTTCGGGGTGTCCCGGTGACTTTTGGGGGTTCCCGGTGAATTTCGGGGTGTGCCGGTGACTTTTGGGGGTTCCCGGTGAATTTCGGGGTGTGCCGGTGACTTTTGGGGGTTCCCGGTGAATTTCGGGGTGTGCCGGTGACTTTTGGGGGTTCCCGGTGAATTTCGGGGTGTCCCGGTGACTTTTGGGGGTTCCCGGTGACTTTTGGGGGTTCCCGGTGAATTTCGGGGTGTCCCGGTGACTTTTGGGGGTTCCCGGTGAATTTCGGGGTGTCCCGGTGACTTTTGGGGGTTCCCGGTGAATTTCGGGGTGTCCCGGTGAATTTTGGGGTCCCCGGGGGTCTGACCCGCGGCCAGCAGGCGGTGCACGCGCAGGTAGCTGATGGTCAGGCGCATGATGGAAGCTTTGTCCAGGTGGGCGCTGACCCCGCGGGCGAAGGGCAGCGCCAGCGCCAGCTGCCCGAACACCTCGGCCTCGCGGCTCCGCCGGCACCGGGCCGCGTCCCGGGAGCGCTCCCGGCGGCCCTCGGGGGTCGGCCTGGGGGGGACCCCAAAAATTAACCCCAAAATATCCCGTACTGTATCGTTATTGCACCCTAAAATCCAAAAAAACATGACCAAAATCACGAAAATAGCCCCAAAACCTCCCCCAGTGCACCCGAGCCGCGTCCCGGGAGCGCTCCCGGCGGCCCTCGGGGGTCGGCCTGGGGGGACCCCAAAAATTAACCCCGAGACATCCCGTACTGTATCGTTATTGCACCCCAAAAACCCCCAAAACTTCCCAAAACCTTCCATGGAATCCCCCAAAACCTCCCCCAGTGCACCCGAGCCGCGTCCCGGGCGCGCTCCCGGCGGCCCTCGGGGGTCGGCCTGGGTGGGACCCCAAAATTCAGACCCCAAACCACCCCAAACGCACCCTGAAAGCTTCCCAGTGCACCCCAACATCCCACGTTCCCATTTTCCCATGTGTTTTCCCATGTTTTTCCCATGTTCTCCCGCGTGTCCCTGCACTCCCGTGTTCTCCCCATGTTCTCCCCATGTTGTTCCCATGTTGTTCCCATGTTCTCCCCTTGTTGTTCCCTTGTTGTTCCCATGTTGTTCCCATGTTCTCCCCTTGTTGTTCCCATGTTGTTCCCATGTTGTTCCCATGTTCTCCCCTTGTTGTTCCCATGTTGTTCCCATGTTGTTCCCATGCTGTTCCCATGTTGTTCCCATGTTTTCCCATGTTCTCCCGCGTGTCCCCGCACTCCCATGTTCTCCCCATGTTGTCCCCATGTTTTCCCATGTTCTCTACATGTTGTTCCCATGTTCTCTACATGTTGTTCCCATGTTTTCCCCATGTTTTCCCATGTTCTCCCCATGTGTTCCCATGTTCTCTACATGTTGTTCCCATGTTCTCCGTGTGTCCCGGGCCGTGGGGCCGCACCCGGGACGTGCTCTTCCCGTTCCCGTTCCGTTCCCATGTTTTTCACACTCCCATGTTGTTCCCATGTTGTTCCCATGTTGTTCCCATGTTGTTCCCATGTTCCCCGCGTGTCCCGGGCCGTGGGGCCGCGCACGTGCCGCGCCCGGGACGCGCTGTTCCGTTCCCGTTCCGTTCCCGTGTGTCCCATTCCCATTTTTCCACACTCCCATGTTGTTCCCATGTTGTTCCCATGTTGTTCCCATGCTGTTCCCATGTTCCCCGCGTGTCCCGGGCCGTGGGGCCGCGCACGTGCCGCGCCCGGGACGCGCTGTTCCGTTCCCGTTCCGTTCCCGTGTGTCCCACATTCCCACTTTCCCATGTTTTTCACACTCCCATGTTGTTCCCATGTTGTTCCCATGTGTTCCCATGTTCTCTACATGCTGTTCCCATGTTCCCCGGGCCGTGGGGCCGCGCACGTGCCGCGCCCGGGACGCGCTGTTCCGTTCCCGTTCCGTTCCCGTTCCGTTCCCGTGTGTCCCTGCATTCCCATATTCCCATTTTTCCATGTTTTTCACACTCCCATGTTTTCCCATGTTCTCCCCATGCTGTTCCCATGTTCCCCGCGTGTCCCGGGCCGTGGGGCCGCGCACGTGCCGCGCCCGGGACGCGCTGTTCCGTTCCCGTTCCGTTCCCGTGTGTCCCCACATTCCCATTTTCCCATGTTTTTCACACTCCCATGTGTTCCCATGTTGTTCCCATGTTGTTCCCATGTTCCCCGGGCCATGGGGCCGCGCACGTGCCGCGCCTGGGACGCGCTGTTCCGTTCCCGTTCCGTTCCCGTGTGTCCCCACATTCCCATTTTTCCATGTTTTTCACACTCCCATGTTGTTCCCATGTTGTTCCCATGTTCTCTACATGTTGTTCCCATGTTCCCCGCGTGTCCCGGGCCGTGGGGCCGCGCACGTGCCGCGCCCGGGACGCGCTGTTCCGTTCCCGTTCCGTTCCCGGTGCTGTTCCTGGCCCCGAGCCCGAGGGGCCGCGGCCGGGGGGACGAGGGGGGAGGGGCCCCAGGGGGGCGTGGCTATGCTAATCTATGGTGATTTATGCTAATGAGGGGCGGCCGCGGCGGGAATGGGCGGGGTGGGACTGGGACCAGCGCCGGGAGGGGACTGGGACCAGTACAAAGCGCGAACTGGGACCGGTACCGGGCTGGGACTGGGACTGGGACCAGCGCCGGGACGGGACTGGGACCAGTAAAAGGGGCGAACTGGGACCGGTACCGGGCTGGGACTGGGACCAGTAAAAGGGGCGAACTGGGACCGGTACCGGGCTGGGACTGGGACCAGTAAAAGGGGCGAACTGGGACCGGTACCGGGCTGGGACTGGGACCAGTACCGGGACGGGACTGGGACCAGCGCCGGGACGGGACTGGGACCAGTACAAAGCGCGAACTGGGACCGGTACCGGGCTGGGACTGGGACCAGTACCGGGCTGGGACTGGAACCAGCGCCGGGACGGGACTGGGACCAGTACAAAGCGCGAACTGGGACCGGTACCGGGCTGGGACTGGGACCAGTACAAAGCGCGAACTGGGACCGGTACCGGGCTGGGACTGGGACCAGTACAAAGCGCGAACTGGGACCGGTACCGGGCTGGGACTGGGACCAGCGCCGGGACGGGACTGGAACCAGTACAAAGATCAAACTGGGACCAGTACCGAGCTCTGACTGGGACCGGTACCAGGCGCAAACTGGGACCAGCACCGGGACGGGACTGGGAACTGTACCGGGACTGGACTGGAACCAGTACAAAGTGCAAACTGGGGCCGGTACCGGGCTGGGACTGGGACTAGCGCCGGGACGGGACTGGGACCAGTAAAAGGTGTGAACTGGGACCGGTACCGAGCTCTGACTGGGACAAGAACGAAACTCTAACTGGGACAAGAACAAAGTTTTAACTGGGACCAGCACCGGGATGGGACTGGGACCAGTAAAAGGTGCAAACTGGGATTGGTACCGGGCTGGGACTGGGACCAGTACCGGGCTCTGACTGGGAACTGCACCGGGATGGGACTGGGACAAGAACAAAGCTCTAAATGGGACCAGTATGAGGCGCAAACTGGGACCAGTACCGGGCTCTGACTGGGACGACAACAAAGCGCAAACTGGGACCAGTACAAAGCGCAAACTGGGACCAGTACCGGGCTCTGACTGGGACGACAACAAAGCTCTAACCAGGACCAGTACAAAGCGCAAACTGGGACCAGTACAAAGCGCAAACTGGGACCAGTACCGGGCTCTGACTGGGACAAGAACAAAGCACAAACTGGGACCAGTACAAAGCGCAAACTGGGACAAGAACAAAGCTCTAACCAGGACCAGTACAAAGCGCAAACTGGGACCAGTATTAGTCACTAACTGGGGCCAACACTGGGCTCTGACTGGGACCAGTACAACACAGTAACTGGGACCAGAACCGGGCTCTGACTGGAACAAGAACAGAACTCTGACTGGGACCAGTACAAAGTTCTAACTGGCACCGGTACCAAGTGCTAACTGGGACCAGTACCGGTCACTAACTGGGACCACCACCAGGCTCTAACTGGGACCAGTACCGGTCACTAACTGGGATCAGTACCAGTCACTAACTGGGACCAGTACCAGTCACTAACTGGGACCAGTACCGGGCACTAACTGGCACCAGTACCGGGCACTAACTGGGACCAGTACCGGTCACTAACTGGGACCAGTACCGGTCGCTAACCGGGATCAGTACCAGTCACTAACTGGGACCAGTACCAGTCACTAACTGGGACCAGTACCGGGCACTAACTGGGACCAGTACCAGTCACTAACTGGGACCAGTACCAGTCACTAACTGGGATCAGTACCAGTCACTAACTGGGACCAGTACTGGTCTCTAACTGGGACCACCACCAGTCACTAACTGGGACCAGTACCGGGCACTAACTGGGACCAGTACCGGTCACTAACTGGGACCAGTACCGGTCACTAACTGGCACCAGTACCAGTCACTAACTGGGACCAGTACCGGTCACTAACTGGGATCAGTACCAGTCACTAACTGGCACCAGTACCGGGCACTAACTGGGACCAGTACCGGTCACTAACTGGGACCAGTACCGGGCACTAACTGGGACCAGTACCGGTCACTAACTGGGACCAGCACGAGGACACACGTGTCCCACACGTGTCCCACACGTGTCCCACACGTGTCCCCCAATGTCCCACTCGAGGCCCCGCCCCACCCCCACCCTTTTTGGGGGTCCCGGGGTCCCTGAGCCCCCCGTGCAGGGACCCCCTCGGGTGCCACGTGGGACCGACCCCCACCCAACCCGGGGGGTCCTGTCCCCCCCCAGGGGGTCCCACCCCAATTCTGGGGGTCCCACCCCAATTCTGGGGGCCCCACCCCCTCCAAACTCCTCCCGTGTCCCCCCCAGGGACCCCCCGGCTGAGCAGAGGGGAGGGGTCCTGACCCCCACCCCTCCCCCATTCTGCCACGGGACCCCCGGGACCCCTCTGGCCCCGTCCCGCCCCCCCCGGGGGTCTCAGGACCCCCCAATTCGCGATCCCGACCCCCCAATTCCCGGTGCCGCCCCCCCGGGGGTCTCAGGACCCCCCAATTCCCTCTCCCGCCCCCCCGGGGGTCCCAGGACCCCCCAATTCCCGGTGCCGCCCCCCCGGGGGTCTCAGGACCCCCCAATTCCCTGTCCCGCCCCCCCTGGGGGTCTCAGGACCCCCCAATTCCCGACCCCGCCCCCCACGGGGGTCTCAGGACCCCCCAATTCCCGATCCCGCCCCCCCGGGGGTCTCAGGACCCCCCAATTCCCGATCCCGCCCCTCCCGGGGGTCTCAGGACCCCCCAATTCCCGATCCTGCCCCTCCCGGGGGTCTCAGGATCCCCCCAATTCCCTGTCCCGCCCCCCCCGGGGGTCTCAGGACCCCCCAATTCCCGATCCTGCCCCTCCCGAGGGTCTCAGGACCCCCCAATTCCCTGTCCCGCCCCTCCCGGGGGTCTCAGGACCCCCCAATTCCCGATCCCGCCCCCCCTGGGGGTCTCAGGACCCCCCAATTCCCGATCCCGCCCCTCCCGGGGGTCTCAGGACCCCCCAATTCCCGGTGCCGCCCCCCCGGGGGTCCCGGCGCGGGGACACCCAAAGGGGGGCGGATCCCGTGTCCCCCCCCCCCCCAATTCCTGTTCCGGGACCCCCAAACGAAGCAGACCCCGCCCCCCCGAGGGTCCCGGGACCCCCCAAGGACCAGACCCTGCCCCCCCCGGGGGTCTCAGCCCCCCCGGGACCGATCCCGCCCCTCCCGGGATCGAATTCCCGGACCCCGCCCCCCCCGGGGGTCTCATTTTGGGGACCCTCCGTCCCCGGGGGTCGATCCGGGACCCTCCCCCGGGGGTCTCACCCTCAGGACCACCCCCAGGACCGACCCCCACCCATTCCGGGGACCCCCCCCCCCCAGGAAAGCAAACCCCGCCCCCCCCGGGGTCTCACTCTGGGGACCCTCGGGCCTCGGGGGTCGATCCGGGACCCTCCCCCGGGGGTCTCAGCCCCGGGACCCCCCCCAGAACCGCCCCCGCCCCTCCCGGGGGTCCCATTCCCGGGACCCCCCCCAGGAAAGCAAACCCCGCCCCCCCCGGGGGTCTCATTTTGGGGACCCTCCGTCCCGGGGGTCGATCCGGGACCCTCCCCCGGGGGTCTCAGCCCCGGGACCCCCCCCAAAAGCCCCCCGAGCCCCCCGTACCTCGGCCCGGGCCGCCCGTCCATGGCCGCCGCTGCCGCGCCCTCCGCACCCACCGCGCCGAGCCCCCTCCTCGGCCACGCCCCCTTCCCCAGGCCACGCCCCCTTCCCCAGGCCACGCCCCCAACACACCCTCTGTGACCACACCCCCGCTGTGGCCACGCCCCCTCCGCCACACACCCCCCATGGGACACGCCCCCTCCCCAACCCCCTCCTCAGGGGACGCGGCCCCTTTAAGGCCACGCCCCTCGCTGTGGACACGCCCCCAGACTGCCACGCCCTTTCCGTAGGACACGCCCCCATCCTGTGGACACGTTCGCTTTGTGGGCGTGGTTTGCTCACGGCCACGCCCGCACCCACGTGGGCACTCTCACCTGGACACGCCCCTTACGTGGCCACGCCCACTCGCCAATGAGGGAACACCACACCCTTCCCTGTGACCACGCCCCCTTGGCACGTGGCCAGCTCTCCACGAGACCACGCCCATAAATCACTGGCCACGCCCCCCCGCCTGCCCCCCGAGACCCCAAATTTCCCCTGAGACCCCCAAATTCCCCTCTGAGACCCCCAAATTCCCTCTGAGACCCCCAAAATCCTCTCTGAGACCCCCAAAATCCCCTCTGAGACCCCAAAATCCTCTCTGAGACCCCCAAAATCCCCTCTGAGACCCCCCCAAACCCCCCTGAGACCCCCAAAATCCTCTCTGAGACCCCAAAATTCCCCTGAGACTCCCAAAATCCTCTCTGAGACCCCCAAATTCCCTCTGAGACCCCCAAAATCTCCTCCGAGACCCTCCAACCCCCCCCGAGACCCCCAAAATCCTCTCTGAGACCCCCCAAATCCCCTCTGAGACCCCCAAATTTCCCCTGAGACCCCCAAATTCCCCTCTGAGACCCCCAAAATCCTCTCTGAGACCCCCAAATTCCCCCCTGAGCCCCCCAAAATCCACTCCAAATCCCCCAAACCTTTCTGGGACCCCCCAAAGTCCCCTCAGAACCCCCCAAAATCCTCTCTGAGACCCCCAAATCCCCCCTGAGCCCCCCAAAATCCACTCCAAATCCCCCAAACCTTTCTGGGACCCCCCCCAAAATTCCCTCTGGGACACCCAAATCCCCTCTGAGACCCCCAAACCCCTCCGGGACCCCCAAATTCCCTCCGGACCCCCCAAAAATCCATCTGCGCCCCCCCCACCCCCCTGAGACCACGCCCACCCTCTAGCCCCGCCCCTTCTCAGTCCAGGCCAATTTCCCTCGTGGCCACGCCCCCCGCCCTCCCATTGGCTGCGGCCGCGGCGGCGCCGACCCGGAAGTGTTTCCTCCCGCGCCGTGACCCGGAAGTGCAGTGGAGCGGCGGGAGCGGGAGAGCAGCAGCCATGTGAGAGCGGCGGGGGAAAAATGGGGGAAAAAAAAAGGGAAAAATGGGGAAAAAAAGGGAAAATTCGGTGAAAATGGGGAACGGGGGGAAGAGGGGGGAGCGGCGGGCGGGGGAGGAACCGGGGGAGGGCGGAAATGGGGAGGGGGGACATGGCGGGGGCGGAACGGGCCTGGCCTGGGCCTGTCGCTGTCGCTGTCGCTGTCGCCGGCCTGGCCCTGTCCCCAGCGCCGTTCTGCTCTGGATTGTCGCGTCCCCCTCGGCAGGGGTGTCCCCACGATGTCCCCTCCTGTCCCTATGTCCCCACGTCCCCTTGATTTCCCTATGTCCCAATTGTGTCCCCAATGTCCCCACGATGTCCCCAACGTCCCCAGGAGCCTGAGGAACAATCCCAAGAGCGAGATGACCCCAGAGGATGATCCCATGTCCCCCCGTGTCCCCACAATGTCCCCATGTCCCCACGTCCCCTTGATTTGCCTATATCCCAATGATACCCCCAATGTCCCCACGATGTCCCCAACGTCCCCACGATGTCCCCACGATGTCCCCAGGAGCCTGCTGGACAAGCCCAAGAGCGAGATGACCCCAGAGGATGATCCCATGTCCCCCCGTGTCCCCATGTTCCTGATTTCCCTATCTCCCAATGATGTCCCAATGATGTCCTCAATGTCCCCACGATGTCCCCACTGTCCCAATGATGTCCCCACGATGTCCCCAACGTCCCCAGGAGCCTGAGGAACAATCCCAAGAGTGAAATGACCCTGGAGGATGTCCCCATGTCCCCCCGTTCCTGATTTCCCTATGTCCCAATGATGTCCCAATGATGTCCCCACTGTCCCAATGATGTCCCCACGATGTCCCCAATGTCCCCACGATGTCTCCACTGTCCCAATGATGTCCCCACGATGTCCCCACCGTCCCCAGGAGCCTGCCGAACAAGCCCAAGAGCGAGATGACCCCAGAGGATGCTCCCACGTCCCCACAATGTCCCCATGTCCCCACGTTCCCTTGATTTCCCTATATCCCAATGATGTCCCCACTGCCCCAACGCTGTCCCCACTGTCCCAATGATGTCCCCAACGTCCCCACGATGTCCCCAGGAGCCTGCTGAACAAGCCCAAGAGCGAGATGACCCCCGAGGAGCTGCAGAAGCGCGAGGAGGAGGAGTTCAACACGGGGCCGCTGTCGGTGCTGACGCAGAGCGTCAAGAACAACACGCAGGTGCTCATCAACTGCCGCAACAACAAGAAGCTCCTGGGACGCGTCAAAGCCTTCGACAGGTGAGCCTTCTGTGTCCCCAGAGTGTCCCCAAGGGGTCCACGGTGTCCCCAGGGTGGCCACAATGTCCCCTCGGTGTCCCCGCAGTGTCCAAAGCATCACCGGAGTTTTCCCAAAGTCATCTCAGTGACCTCAAGGGGCCCAGGACAGGTCCAGTCTTGAGGTTTCTGATGTCCCCAAAGTGTCCTCGAGGTCCCCAAAGTGTCCTCGAGGTCCTCAAAGTGTCCCCAAGGGGTCCACGGTGTCCCCAGGGTTGCCACAATGTCCCCTCGGTGTCCCCAGAGTGTCCAAAGAGTCACCGGAGTTTTCCCAAAGTCATCTCAGTGACCTCAAGGTTTCCCCTGGACCTTGGACAGGTCTGTCCTCAGGGTCCCTGAGGTCCCCAAAGTGTCCCCAAGGGGTCCACAGTGTCCCCAGGGTTGCCACAATGTCCCCTCGGTGTCCCCATGGTGTTCAAAGTGTCGCTGGTGTTCTCCCAAAGTCACCTCAGTGTCCTAAACTGTCCCCTGGGTCGCATCAAAGCCTTCGACAGGTGAGCCTTCTGTGTCCCCAGAGTGTCCCCAAGGGGTCCACGGTGTCCCCAGGGTCGCCACGGTGTCCCCGAGGTCCCCAAAGAGTCACCGGAGTTTTCCCAAGGTTCCCTCAGTGTCCTCAAAGTTTCCCCTGGACCTTGGACAGGTTTGTCCTCAGGGTCCTCGATGTCCCCAAAGTGTCCCCAAGGTCCCCAAAGTGTCCCCAAGGGGTTCACGGTGTCCCCAGGGTCACTACGGTGTCCTCTCAGTGTCCCCATGGTGTTCAAAGTGTCACCAGAGTTTTCCCAAGGTCACCTCAGTGTCCTAAAGTGTCCCCTGGGTCGCGTCAAAGCCTTCGACAGGTGAGCCTTCTGTGTCCCCAGGGTCCCCAAAGTGTCCCCAAGGCATCCATGGTGTCCCCAGGGTCACCACAATGTCCCCCTCGGTGTCCCCAGAGTGTCCAAAGTGTCACCAGAATTTTTCCAAAGCCACTTTGTTGTCCTAAGGAGTTCTCTGGGTCATATCGAAGCCTTCGACAGGTGAAGCTTCTGTGTCCCCGAGGTCCCCAAAGTGTCCCCAAGGGGTCCACGGTGTCCCCAGGGTCGCCATGGTGTCCTCTCAGTGTCCCCAGAGTGTCCAGAGAGTCACTGGAGTTCTCCCAAGGTCACCTCAGTGTCCTCAAAATTTCCCCTGGACCTTGGACAGGTCTGTCCCCAGGGTCCTCGATGTCCCCAAAGTGTCCCCGAGGTCCCCAAAGTGTCCCCAAGGGGTCCACGGTGTCATCAGGGTCGCCATGGTGTCCTCTCAGTGTCCCCAGAGTGTCCAGAGTGTCACTGGAGTTCTCCCAAAGTCACCTCAGTGTCCTCAAGGGTCCCAGGACAGGTCCAGTCTTGAGGTTTCTGATGTCCCCAAAGTGTCCCCAAGGGGTCCACGGTGTCCCCAGGGTCACCATGGTGTCCTCTCGGTGTCCCCAAAGTGTCCAGAGTGTCACCGGAGTTCTCCCAAGGTCCCCTCAGTGTCCTCAAAGTTTCCCCTGGACCTTGGACAGGTTTGTCCTCAGGGTCCTCGATGTCCCCAAAGTGTCCCCGAGGTCCCCAAAGTGTCCCCAAGGGGTCCACGGTGTCCCCAGAGTGTCCAAAGCATCACTGGAGTTCTCCCAAAGTCACCTCAGTGTCCTTAAGGGGCCCAGGACAGGTCCAGTCTTGAGGTTTCTGATGTCCCCAAAGTGTCCCCAAGGGGTCCATGGTGTCCCCAGGGTTGCCACAATGTCCTCTCGGTGTCCCCAGAGTGTCACTGGAGTTCTCCCAAGGTCCCCTCAGTGTCCTCACAGTTTCCCCTGGACCTTGGACAGGTTTGTCCTCAGGGTCCTCGATGTCCCCAAAGTGTCCCCGATGTCCCCAAAGTGTCCCCAAGGGGTCCACGGTGTCCCCTTGGTATCATTACCCTATAGTCCCCCCCAATTCCCTGTTTTCCCCCCGAAATTCCCA